>JAQQSW010019105.1:0-11114 GCA_028646575.1 Pseudocheirus occidentalis | reverse complement strand
CCTTCCTTCCTTCCTTCCTTCCTTCCTTCCTTCCTTCCTTCCTTCCTTCCTTCCTTCCTTCCTTCCTTCCTTCCTTCCTTCCTTCCTTCCTTTGTGTTCTTTTCAGTAAAGAGTCTCTCCTTGTCAGAAAAACCAGAGTATTACATAAATAGAATGACAGAATACAGAATATAGTGTAGGTGAAGTCTTTGAAGAGTAAAGTTGCTTTTAAAAAATAAAATTTGTTGTCGTTTTTTAATCCAAGGACTGACTTAGAAGATGAAAACTTTCCATAGCTTAGGTTTTTTCTATGTGTGTGTTCTTTCTGCCACCTTGTGGAAAAGAATGACCACACTTGGTAAGCTAAGTGGCAAATCGTGGGAGATGACATGGGTTTCAGCTGCTTCCCTTCCCCCTTTCAGGCATAAATACTCAGACTACAGACAGAAAACCCTGCAAAGGGAAGACAGTGATCATGACTTGTGTTTACTTTTTTGGCTTGTTCTCTCTAACCTTTGGACCTCAATCTCCCCAGGTGAATTTTCAGTCCAGGTGCCTACCTGGGTTTGTTAACTCATTCTCTTATCAACTGGCTCCTCCTCTTTCAGGCCAGTTTGCTGATTAGCATGCTGCCACTGTCCATTCCTTGTTCTCATTCCTTTTAAACACTATCTATCGAGCACCTAAATGAATGAAAACGCTGTGAGGAGTGAAGAGATGGTAGAGTATGGACCTGGGGTATCATCAGTGTGGGGAAGTCCTTATATGGAAACCCTACACCGAGGGAGAATCAACTCCTCTATAATTTATAGCAATGGTTTATTTAAAAAATATATAATTTTATAGCAGTGGTTCTTAAGCTTTTTTTGGTCATGAACCCAAACATTTTTTATGTCATGGCGGTATGAAGTCTATGTAACCTTTTTCAGAACAGTTTCTCCAAATGTAGAAGTCAATCAGTAACCATTTATTGAGCACCAGGTCCTGGTGCTAGGGTCTAGGGATATAAAAAGAGGAAAAACATAGTCCCTGCTCTCCAGGAATTTACCTTTCTGAGAGGCTTCATGATTTTAGACGAAGGTAGTTTGGCCATCAGCTTGATTTCTTTCTAAATTTCTATCATTTTGCTTGTGTTTGTTTTGAGTCTGGCCTGGTGGTTGAGTGTAATTATATGTAAAAACTCATCTTACAATTCATCTTACAGACTTCAACAACTGCTTTTCTACTTTTTCTTGCAAATTCCTATTTAATCCTCAGTTCTGACCCACATAAGATCATGAAAATATGAGTCCTGCAGAAAGAAAATAATTTCACTAACTGGGTCATCCTTTAGAGATAAATTTTTGTATCTAGCACAAGCTTGACCCGGCAACAGTACGTACTTGAATAATTTTCTCTTTGTCTTGTATGAAGCATGGAATGTTAACTTCCTGGTTGGACAGGCGATATTATTACACCTGCCTGTGTGAACCATACCCTCCTGTGTATATTTAAAAATATACAGTGTAACTAAAGCATTTGAAGGCTCAGACTTTCTTCTTTCATTTGGTAGTTTTACTGAAGCAAAGAAAACTTAGACCTTTGTTTAGTGGATAGAGAGCTAGCCTTTAAGTCAGGAAAACTTGGGCTCAAAACTTACTTCAGTTACTTAACCCATTGATTCTTTAGGCAGTTTTATAAACTGCAGATGAGTGGAAAGAGTTTCTACTCTGGGTGTTCCTTAGATGAATTATCCCATCAAAAAAAATTTATGGACAATTTCAAAACTGAAATATATTCTAGCAGTTTGAGCTAATAGAGTGTATGTATTCTCTTTGTTAAATGTTATTAATCAGAGCAGAAAACATGAACCGATAACAGTTTTTTCAAAGGATTTTTAATTTGGGGGTGCTATTCTTTGCATTTAAATTCATAGCCATCGCGTCCTGCAAAAGATTTAAGAGGGCAGGGTCCTTGAAAAGGGATTGGATAAAAAAAGATTTCCCAGTAGTATAAAGAGTCAGGTTGAAATGATAGACAAGGAAATTAATTCAGCAAATATCTGCATTCAGGTGCTATCTCTGACACATATTAGTTATTTGACCTTGTGCAAATCACTTAACCTCTTAATGGCTGAGGCAACTCTCTAAGACTATAAAAGGCAGAACAGTTTATGATCTGCATTGATAGAGGGTATTTCCTCCTAGGGAGTTCCCTATATAGGGAAATCACAGGCATGAATAGTGTGGTGATAGCTAATAACAGCTAGCATTTATACAACACCTTAAAGTTTGCAAAACATTTTACAAATATTTTCCTATTTATTCCTCAAAACTACCCTGGGATGTAGGTATTATTATTTTGTGTTCCCCACCCCCCATTTTACAGATGAGAAAACTGAGGCAACACAGGTTAAGTGATTCGTCCAGAGTCCCATAGCTAGCAAGTGCCTGAGGCTGGATTTGAACTCAGGTCTCTGACTCCAGCTTGAGCATTCTATCCACTGTGCCACCTACCTACCTCAATAGTATTTCCATTGGAAATAAATGTTCATAAAGCAAAAAGGTGTATATTGTAAAGATTGCTTCTGATCTAGAAGGAACAATAGGGGCCTCAGGGCATCTGCCGAGATACAACCACCCACAAAGTTTCACCAATGGTCATACAAAGAAGGTGGGAAAATCCTCCAGAACTACATTTCAACAGGGCCAAATTATTGTTGACTTGTCATTGTTGATATGGCCTGGGAGCGATTTTTATAAAACTTTGGAAACTTGGCTTAAAACCATTGGCAGCTCTGTGTCATCTGGGACCTCTTTAGGACCTGATGCTTATTCATTTCAAGGAAAGAAAATAAGCTGTAGAATTTTTTCTTCCCTCAAGGAAAGAAAAAATAAATAGTTTTGTGTAGTTCTATGGACTTCTTCCTTAGTAAGAAAAGTTTCTGCCAAAAGATTCTTTTTTTTTTAAGCTTCCAATTCTTATAGAATTAGACCTCAACATATTGTTTTAACACAGAACTTTTTACTACTTAGCTGTCATTGTGGGTGACAGAAGAAAAGTTTGTAGGGATTTGTCCTTTCACTCATTCCTATATTAACAAATGTTAAGTTGATCTTGTTTTTTTTTTAAACCTTCAGTATTACATCTTGCCTCTCAATAGAATGGAAAAGCATTTATTAAATGCTTTTTATTTATTTATTTGTTAAATGTTCCATTGTGTCTGACTCTTTGTGATCCCGTTTTGGGGTTTTCTTGGCAAAGATATTGTAATGGTTTGCTGTTCTTTTCTCCAGCTCATTTTACAGATGAGGAAACTGAGGCAAACAGGGTTAAGTGACTTGCCCAGGTTTACACAGCTAGTAAGTGTCTGAAGCCATATTTGAACTCACAAAGATGAGCCTTCCTGATTCCAGGTCCAGTACTCTAATCACTTCACCATCTGGCTGCCCCAATTACATACTTAACTATGTGCCAAGAATTGTGCTAAACACTGAGGATATGACTAGAGAAGCAAAATAGTTTTTGTTCTCAAAGAACTCATTTTGTAATTAAGAGTGGCAAAGATACATAGGATTTCCTGAAGAACTAACTGTTGGAAAGACTAAGTGGCCTTTAGGGAAGAGCTGAAGATCTGTATATACTTTATTAGTATTTATATCATCACAAGACATAGCAACATGGAGAGAAGCAAAATGAAGTCAGCAGAACCAGGAAAATAAGATACATATCACAACAATGTAAAGGGAAACAACGAAAACTGCAAATGAATTTTGTGTAATTATAGTCATCAAACTTATTCTTGAAGAAGAGGAGGGGAGGCTGTACCTCTCTCCCCACTCTGTAGAGGTTTAGGACAGTGAGTGTGGGGTATTACATGTACTATTAGACTTTCTTTTTTTATTTTATCTTTCTCGCGTTGGATAAAAGTGAGGGGGTGATGGTATTTGGAAATAAGGATATAAGAACAAAAGATAGCAATAAATATTGGAAAGAAATGAAAACATTTGAAGATAAAACTAGAAGAAAAGAAAAAAATCTTTAAGAATGGTATGCAAAAATATCAGCAGCATCAAATAGAATAATTTCTTCATTGGAATAAATGAAATTAACCATTGTTAAGTTCCTCCTTAATACAGTCGAGGCACTTGCCATTGGTGCTATGGTTATGAAAGTGAAAGACTACACAGGTCTTGCCTTAAAGGGGTTGATAATCTAATAAGTGGGATAAGAAATCTATACAAATAATGCTCAGTTACATTTATGTAGTATTTGGGGCTTTGAAAAAATGTTTGTTATATGTTATCTTATTTGAACCTCATAAGAAACCTCAAGGTTGTTACTACAGGTATTATTATCTACATTTTATAGATTTAATTGAAATTGTTAAGCCTTTATTAAGCACATGTGTGTATGTGTATAATTTGGAGGTGTCCTTTCCCACTAAGGTATCACTAAGGTATCACCATATCAGGTTCAGTTTTGGGGGGGCTCCAAAAAAAAGGAGTCAGGCTTTTCTTGATCTGTCTTTGCTTATTTTTACACCTTTGTGGCTCATCTGACATCTCTTTCTGCCTCTGCTGCCCCATTCTTCCATTGGTGGGTTCTTCTTAGTTTGCCCATTTTGAGGAATGGTCTAGTTCAGTCATCCTGCATTTGCTGGACTTTGCCACCATGACTCAAGCAATTTCTCCTTCTGCCCCTGGGGCACCCTTATCCCATTGACAAGTTCTTCATTCTCCAGACTTTGCCACCATGTTTCCCTGCCTGCCCTTTTCCAGATCTCTTTTGTGGGTTGTCTTCCCCTGTTAGAATGTAAAGGAAAGGGAGTAAGCGTTTATATAGAACCTACTGTATAGGGTAGCTAGGTGGCACAGTGACTTCAGCATCAATTTTGGAGTCAGGAAGACTCATCTTCCTGAATTAAAAACTGACCTTAACCATTTACTAGCTGTATGACCCTGGATTAGTCATTAGCCTTGGTTTCTATTCCAGTCTTTGCTGTGAAAACCACAAATGGAGTCACAGAGTCTGACACAATTGAACAACAAAACTATGTGCCCATTGGGCTGTGTACCATTGCAAAAATTATTTCATATGACTCCCACAACCCTGCAAGGTAGGTACTATCATTATTCTCACTTCGTGGTTGAGGAAATGGAGGCAAACCTACTTTAACAGGGTTAAACAGCTAGGGTGTGAGGTCATATTTGAATTCAAGTCTTCCTCATTCTAGACTCAATACTATTCTATATTATCTGGCTGTTAATTTTACCTTCACATGTATCACCAAAGTAAGTGCTTAATAAATACTTATTGATAACCAGCCTGGAGCCTTGGGGGAAAATGATATAAAGTTTAGGTGTGACACATGTCTATAATCTCCCCAGGAGAGATTATTGGGGTCTCTTCTAGAAAGATACTTTATGTACAAAGTAAATCAGTTATTTTTTCCTGTCTTAGAAAAGAATCGTTTAAAATTAAAAAGCCCTACCTGTGTTAAATGACAAATATTACATTATACAGTAATGTGTAACTCTTATACTCTCCAAGGAGAATGAGATTTAAAACATCAAAACAAAGTTATCTTCTATTTTTGCTGAATAATGATCTAACCTTCACCTTGGCCCCTGCACCGTCTAAGCAATTCCTTCAAGGTCTATAACTTCCATCAGGCCAGGATGTGACTTGGGCTGATCTTCGTCTTTTTGTAGTACCTTGTGTGAAGCACCCCAGCCACTTGAACCTATCAATGACTTCACACCTCTTAAGTTTATGAGGTAACTGCCAAGGCTGGAATTCTGGGTCTTTGCACTGATATTTAGTCATCTATGTTAAGGGAAAGAAGCACAAAGCAGAAGAGTTAACTGGGTCTTTGAGATCCCGCTGCCAAAACAGAGGAGAGGGGAAGAGTCTGTCCCTCCTTTATAAGAAGCCTGTGGGAGAGCTGTCCCTCTACCAAGCCACAGGGCTACTGAGAGGAGTGAAAGAAGAGAACTAGGACGGTCGAGTGGACAGTTCTTTCTGTTTGCTGGTCCATCCTCTTTGACAAAGTGGGTTGTAATAGGGGCAGAAGAAAGCAAAAGGCATACATCATAAGTCTCTGGTTTTGAAGGTTCTTTTGCAAGAGGGTTGTCTACCAGAAAGGGCCAAGGCTTATGCTCACACTTTAGGGGATGTTCTAGAAGTCCCTTCCCTTAAGGAGTTTATAGTCTTCTATGGCAGCAGAGACAATGCACATACAATTAATTAAATAAAAATATGCATTTTCTGGTGTATTTGGGGGAAGGGGTATTAATAACTTGACAGGAGGGACAAATCAGGAGCAGCCTCATGTGTGTAAGAAGTGGCACCTACCAGAGGCTTGTGGGCCTCTATGGATTCCAGGGGTCAGAGTTGTAAAAAGATAAGCTCAAAGAGGTTAATTAACTTGTCTACAGTCACATAGCTGCTAAGTATGACAGGATTAGAATTGGTGTTAGAGGCTAGTTGGTCTTTAAATGTACAGGTCTTTTGTTAAGTCCGTCTGGGTCTGATATTTATTGTTTTTTGGTTGAAGAAAGGGAATGGGAAATTTCACTTATGGTTTATTTAATTTCTATTTCTTTTAAGAGTTTATTTAAAATACATGCTATTTATTTTTAACATTCTTTATAAATTTGAGTTCCAGATTTTCTCACTCCTTCTTACCCTTCTACCACCCACTGAGAAGGGAAACAATATGAATTCAATTATACATGTGAAATCATGTAAGACATTTTCATATTAACCGTATTTTTTAAAAAAGAAAAAGAAAATAAAGAAACTTATACTTCAATTTGCCCTCAGTTCATCAGTTTTCTCTCTGGAGACAAATAGCATTTTTTTTTTTCATCATGAGTTCTTTGCAATCATCGGGGATCACTGTATTGACCAGAGTACCCAAATTTTTCACTGTTGATCATCATTACAACATTGCTGCTACTATGCACAGTAATCATCTAGTACTTCTCGCTTTACTTGGCATCAGTTCATATGTATATTGCCATATTTTTTTCTGAAACTACTGTCCTGGCCATTTCTTACAGCACAATACTATTCCATCATAATCATATTACACAACTTCATTGTCTGAGATAACTTTTAACAAAATGTATTTTCTGAGTATCTTTGTTGACTAGACCTAATTTTTCGTTTGCTTTGTCTGAGATCATAATTGTGACTGCTACCCTCTTCACTCCAGCTGAAGCATAATAGATCCTGCTCTAGTCCTTGATTTCAACTCTGTTTATTTCTGTCCCAAATATATACACAACATATTATTGGATTCTGGTTTCCAATCCATTCTATTACCTACTTCTGTTCTATGGGTTAACTCCTTCCATTCACATTAACAGTTATGATTCCTGACCATGCATTTTCCTCCATCCCATCAATTTTACTAGGTAGGTTATTCTTTGTTGCAGTGCTAGCTCCTTTATTCTCTGGAGTATCACATTCCAAGCTTTGTGCTTCTTTAATGTGGGAGCTACTAACTCTTGTGTGATTCTGACTCTCAATCATATTTGGGTTGTTCCTTTCTGACTGTTTGCAATATTTTCTTCTTGACCTGGGAGTTCTGGAATTTGGCTAAAATACTCCTGGGAGTTTTTATTTGGGGATCTGTTTTAGGAGGTGATAGGTGGATTCTTTCAATTCCAATTTCACATACTGGATCTAAGATATTAGTGCCGTTTCCCTTGATTTCTTGAAATATGGTTTCTAGGCACTTTCTTTTTTTGTCATGGCTTTTTGGTAGCCCAATAATTCTTAAATTATCCTGGATCTATTTTCCAGGTCAGTGTTTCTCTAGTGAGATATTACACCCTTTATTCTATTTTAAAATTCTTTTGATTTTTGTCTGTTTCTTGACAGCTCATAAAGTCGTTAGCTTCTGCTTGCCTGATTCTAATTTTTAAGGAATTATTTTCTTTTTTGGACAATTTGCATAATTCTATTTTCTAAGGAGTTCTTTTCTTTAGTGAATTTTTCTGGCTTTTTTTTTTAACCATTTGACCAATTCTGTTTTTTAAGGTGTTGTTTTCTTCAATATTTTTTGTTCCTCTTTTACCAAGTTAATTCTCTTTTCATATTTTCTTGCATTACTCTCATTTCTTTTTCCATTTTTTCCCTACAATTCTCCTCTTTCTTTAACTCTTCCAAGAATTTTTGCTGGCCTTGGATCCAATTAGCATTTTTCTTTGAAGCTTTGCTTGTAGATGTGTTTGTATTATTTTCTTATACATTTATGACTTGGTCTTCCCTACCTCCATAATGGCATTTTATAGTCAAGTTCTTTTTTTGTTGATCGCTCATTTTCCCAGCCTATATCTCAATTTTAACTTTATTTAAAAGTTGGACTATGTTCACCTGGGGGTGGAGAAGCACTATGCCAAGCTTGAGATTTTTTTGTGCTGCTGTTTTCAGAGCTAGTTCTGGGGGTCTGCATGTTTTCTATGCTTCCAAGGTGGTGTTATCCTGGGAAATATATGGTCACTGTTTTCCTTGTCTGTGATCTGGTCTTTAGGCATAGAGGGCCCCTGCTCTTCTGCAGCCACAAGTACTAGTGCTTTCTTGGCCCTGCTCCCTTGTGACTGATCACAAGATCTGTTCTCCATTTTAGAACTGTGACCCAGAATGGCTTATGAGCAGTAGAGTTGCCAATTAATGCCAGCTGCACCCAGTGCCAGCAAATGGTCCCTTGTGATCTCTTTCTGACTAATTGCCTGACTCCCTTACCTTTTCTGGGCTGAGAGCTCCTGAAGCTGCTGCTACCATGGGTGCCTCCAAGGCCCACTATTGGTGCTCCTGCCATACTTTCTGTGAGCCTCCCAAGTTTCATCATGAGTTCTTTGGAATCATCAGGGACCATATTATTATTTTCATCTATTTCCAGTTTAAGAGCTGGAAAAAAGGTCATAGGTTTCCCTATGACCTTTTGTGGCTCTGCTGCTCCAAAACCTGATTTGAAATGTTATTTTAAAGTTATTGGAGGGGAATACTGGGAGAGTTCATTTGGGTCCCAGCTCATACTCCACCATCTTGGCTTCTCCTCTAATTTCTATTTCTAAAATCCAGCTGGTATTAATCTGGCATTTTATATTTTTATAAATATTCACTCAGTTTGGGGAGCATAGAATTAGGTAAAATTGTATCTTGAATTTTCCTTGATTTTCCTTTTTCAGTTTTCTCTTTCAAATTTGATTTTTTAATGTGTTTTTTCCTTTCCCTTTGTGTGTGTTTGTGATGTGTGTATGACTCATGTTAGCTAATAGTTTATTTTGTTGTGGTTTGCTCTTAGTTTTATTTATCAAGTTTTCTTTTTCTCATTTTTTGGGATATTTTTTGTTTTCAGAATTTCTGGATTTTTTTGCTTCTCAGTTATTAATTAGTGGATTTTTAGGTTTTTTGTTACATTCTCCATTCATTGACTTCTTCCTGTCCTTTTTTTGATGTGATGTGTTTAGAGATTTCTTTGGCCCCATTATCCAAATGTTATCCGATTGTCAATGTTTTCTTTAACATAATTAGCATTATTTCTATTATGAGCACTTTGTACTTATTCTTTAGGATATTATTTCATTTCCATTTAGCTTTACATCTTTTAAAAAAACTTCCCTTATCAATTTAGCATTTTTATTATCTCTAAAGAATGTGTTGGTAATATTTCTGCCTTTTTCTCACTGTTTATAAGATTTTTATACCCTAATATCTAGTTAATTTCTATAAAAGTATCATTCAAAACTTTAAAAAACATATATACCTTATAATTTCTGTTTAGTAATCATCAAAGATCTATCACACAAAACTTTTCTAGCATTCTGTTAGGAATTTCTTGATTATCTTTTTGTTATATTTGTCTAGATCTCAAAGGGATCACACTGAGATCCCTAATAATTATTTTCTATTGTATACCAGTTTCTTTTATGTATTTGAATGCTATATTATGCATTATATATTTAATATATATTTATAATATATGATATAATAATGTGTTTAATATATATTTAATATTGATAGTGTCTCATTAGTAGTCTTATTTTAAGCAGAATGTAATTTCTCTTTTTAGTCTCTGTTACCCATGTCTATTTATACTGTTGACTTTTCTGAAATTATGATGGCCACTCCTATCTTGCATTCAGCTGAGGCATAGTATACTAAAGTAATGTCTTCTGTTTACTTGAACTCTTTCTTCATATTTAAGTATTGCTTTCTGACCCATTCTGCCACCCTGTTCCATTTTTATGAGTGAGTTCATCCTATTCATGTTTGAGGTTTATAACTGTTAGGTTTGTTTCCCCCCCCTCCCCCATCATCTTATTATTCTAATTTCCCCTTTGCCTATTTTCCACTCTTTCAAGGAAAAAAAAAGTGGGAGTGAGGGAAGGAATGAATTGTATTTTTGTTTAGTTGTGTCTGCCTCTTCATGACTCCATTTGGGGTTTTCTTGGAAAAGATAATAGAGTGGTTTGCCATTTTCTTCTTCAATTCCTTTTACAGATGAGCAAGCTAATGCAAACAGGATTAAGTGACTTGTCCAGGGTCATACAGCTAGTAAGTGCCTGGGATCAGATTTGAACTTGAGAAGATGAGTCTTCCTGACTCCTGTCCACTGTGCCACCTAGCTTCCCCAGAAATGAAATCAATACTAGTTATCTCTGCCTGGAACAGTCCGATCCTGATCTCTCTTCTCCCAGATCCCAAATCTTTTTTTCTGCTTCTCCATCTCTCCTTTTTTGTAATCAGCTCTCTCTGTAGGTAGTTTGTTTTGCTTATGACTTTCTTTCCTCCAACTCTATTACCTCCCTCAACTACTTCCTTTCCCCATATCCCTGTTTATGTTATTGTATTTTATGCTGTACTCTTTCCGACAAACTTTTTATTGCCTAGTTCTTTTTTTTTGTTTGTTTTCATTTCATTTTATTTGCACTCTAATGTCATATTTACTCCCGTGCCATAAGCATTTGTTTCTTCAGTTTCTTCTGGGATATCTTTTTCTTTTGAGCAACCTCCTCTTCTGGTTTAGGAACAATTTGTTCCTCTTCAGTAAGAATCATCTCAATATGGCAAGGAGAACTCATGTATGGGTTGATTCAACTATGAGCCCTGTAAGTACGCCGTCGCATTTTGGGAGCCTT
>JAQQSW010019104.1:0-11114 GCA_028646575.1 Pseudocheirus occidentalis | reverse complement strand
CTAGAGCTTATGGTTGTCTGATGCAGTGCAGATCTGATTCACTTGGGGGCAACCACACAGACTCCTATCCCTTTCTGCTACTGGCTCATTTTCCTTATTAAGTCACATTCCAGGTTCAAAGGCAACCTAATGTTTATAATCTAATGGAGCATTCCTAGTAATTGAAGTAATTCTCTCTCTCTCTTATCAACACAGCCTAGACCATTGAGTAAAAGCAAGGAAATCTTTTCTTCTTAGGATAGTTTTCTCTCTCTCTATCACAAACTATAAATTCATAGGGTTAGGAAAAAAATTACTGTTAATGGCTATGTAATTTATTAGCAGTTAGAAAACACAAAAAAGCAGATAAATATATCTTCTAGGTATAGGAGGCTACAATAGGATGCAAAACTAGGATTTTATTGTTCTCCCTTCTAACATCCACCTTCAACAGCTCCTCTGAGGAATATTTTTAGAAGAAAGGAATTAGATTTAAACTCCATATGACTATTTCCCAAATGAAGATGAAAGAAGCTATTGACTGGACTTTGCTCTAACCAACGGCTACATCTACCAATGTGGCTTGATCTCCGCTCCAGGCAACTCTCACCTCATGCCCGCCTTATCTCAGCGTCCAATCTGGGTACTCCTTAGTTAACATCTTGCTTTTCTTCTGGGGCCTCCAAACTTGGACAGGCCAATAGAGTATCAAAACATACTGGGTCCTCCTGGATGCCTAAATATACTCTAGTCCCAAGAATTCTCTGTCTACAGAAGTCCTCCAAAGAGTCCCTGGAAGGTCTCCCAAAGTTTTTGTGATCTTGGGGGCCTCTGTGATCGTGGGTTTCTACAACCTGGGGCTGTATCACTCGGTTGTTGTTATCTGGTCCTGTCCATCCTGTTTGACTCTTCATGACTCCAATGGGGGTTTTCTTGGCCAAAATACTGGAGTGGTTTGTCATTTCCTTCTCCAGCTCATTGTACGGTTGAAGAAACTGAAGCAAACAGGGTTAAGTGATTTGCCCAGGGTCACCCAGTTATTAAGTGTCTAAGGCCAGATTTGAACACGTTAAGGTAAGTTTTCCTGATTCCAAGTCCAGTACTCTATCCATTGTTCCACACAGTGAGGGCAAGGAACTCTTCATTTCAGGAGTGTTCAAGCAAAAGATAGACACATACATGAGGGAATACTAGAGAAGGGATTCAATTCAATTAAACAAGTATTTATAAAGCCCTTAGCAAAATGTTGTGCTAGCTATTAGGTTTCTATCAGACAGGATTTATATTAGATCCTGCAGGATTTGATGGTCCTAAGTAGTAGAGACGTTTTGAGACCTTTTAAAAATTTTTATTATTTACTAATTAATTTAATTACTATTTACTACTCAATTATTATTGCTCCCCAGCCAGCCCTTCCTTCCTTCTCAGACCTCCTCTTGTAGGAGTTCATGGACAGTAATGGCTGCAATTGTTAGCTCCATCAGAGTGTTATATGTTTCAGACAGTATGTCTACCAGAGGAAGGGAGGATGATACCTCATATTCCTACCCCTGCTTCCCTGGGAGTTGCCAGTGGCTCCAGAAGTCCCGAATGGGCATAGCAGTTTTAGAATGTCCCAGTTCTTTGCAGACATGATCTCATGTATCCCAGCTCAGATTCTAGGGATGGGGAATGGGGGAAATGACTCTGTTGCTTTCAAGGGCAGAGAAATGGAAGGACAGAAAGGATCATAATGCTGATTTGGGGAGGGGGGTGTCAGATAAAATAAACATTATGTAGCCTCATACTTTAGGTAGGGCCTTCTAGGAATGCTTTAATCTTTTGTGTTCATTCTGACACCTTCCCTTTATTTCCACGTTATTTCCTTCTCTTCCTTCCTGCATTTGTTTCTTCCTCACCTCAATTAAATTGATCATCTATCTGTGGGTCTAAAATTATAGTATTCAATTCAGAGATGCATTTCAGGAAGTGAAGGACTTAGCATTTTGCCATGATGCGGTGGAGAGAGCACTGGATTTGGAGTCAGATGACCTAGATTTGAATCCTGTGTGACCTTGGGTCAGTAACTTAATTTCTCCAGGCCTCAGTTTCTTCATCTGTAAATGAGAGAGTTGGACTAGAAGACTTCCAAAGTCTTTTCTACCTCTCAGTCTATGATCCCATGTATCCATTATAATAATAACGGTTAGCATTTATATGGCACTTTACAAATATCTTCTTTTGTCCTCACAGAGACCTTGGGAGGTAAGTTCTATTATTATTCCCATTTCACAGATGAGGAAACTGAGGCAAAGACAGAGATTTAGTGACTTGCCCTAGTCACACAGCCAGTAAGTGTCTAAGATCAGATTTGCACTCAGGTCTTCCTGACTCCAAGTCTCCAATATCTGAACAAAAATAGGGTAGATTATTGTAGAAAGGGTAATGGATTGAGAATCAGGAGATATAGTGGCCAATCCCACCTCTTCCATTCATTAGCTGTGTAATCTGGGGTAACTTTACCTCTTTGGGCCTCAATTTACCCATCTGTAAAATGGAGGAGAGGGAATGGTTAGAACTGGAAGAGCTCTTCAAAACATTCAATCCAACACATTCTGCAATTCCTCCCCATCTAAGGCACTTTTCAGAGGACTCAGTAATTCTCTAGAAAATGTATTTGTACTTTAATCTGTGGTTGGAGAGCTCGTTGTATATTGGACACTAGAAAAGAGAACAAGTCCTTAAATGAGAAGTTTTCAACTAGCAGTAATGGTACCTCAGGGAAGTCAGTGAGGTTGGTGTTCATGTAGAAAGATGCTCCCCCACTTTGGCCCTGGGTAATACTGTCATGGTTGCCATGAAGAAATAGAAGCTGCCCTAGAGCCATGTACTCATTAGGACATGACTATCTGGGGCATTTTCTCTGCACATAGATATAGATTTACTGTCCTGCAACACCATTAAGGGATTTGGTCAAGATTACATAGTCATGACTAGTGGTGCAGTTAGTTTGCTGCTTCTAAATAATTAGTCCAGAGCTTTTGTTCCTCCCAGAGAAATCTTGGTCCAACTTTTTATACTTCTCGTAGAACTGTCTCACACAACATCCTAAAGTGAAAGACTCAGGGGCATTTGGGGGCCAGTGCTACTATGGGAATGCTTCACTTGGAAGTATCGCACCATCTCCTTCCCAGTTGATCATGTTTTTATGTGCCCTCTAACTACCTCTGGGGCCACATTAACATGACATTCCTGCATGGTAGTGGGAGAGGCACTTCATTCATAGGATCCTTTCCTTTTATTTACCATGGGGCCAAAATGCCTCATTCCCAGATATTACCCACTTGACACAACGTGGTACAGTGGAAAGAACATTGGACATGGAGTAACAAGGGCTGGGTTTGAATCCTGAGTTTGCTGCTTATCTCTCTTTCAGGAAGTAGGTAGCATATTGTGTCATGGGGCTCCTAGCATTGTGGTTGGTCATTGACTTGCCCACAGTTCTTAAATCTTTCCAATTGATTTGTCCTTACAGTGCATCAATTATTGTACTCACTTTGATCGCTATCAGTTCCCAGATTCTTCCCTTGACCATCATTTATAGAATGACAGCATTCCCTTACATTCACATACCGGTGTTTGTTTAATCATTCCCCAACTGATGGACTCTCCTTTAGTTTTCAGTTCTTTATATCCATGGAAAGAGCTGCTATAAATATTTTTTGTCAATATGGGTTCTTTCCCCCTTCTCTGATCTCTTTGGTGTGTAGGCCTAGTAGTGATATAGTTGGCTCAAAGGGTACACAGCCTTTCCTGCTTACATCTATCCCTAAGTCTTGGAAGTGAGAGGACCCATTTCCAATTCTAAGGCGGGCCCAGGGCAAGATTATGAAGAAGGTGAAATTTTCTTTTTCTACCTTACCTTTATGTGGGTGCCTTCTAGCTTTCTATGTCCTCTTCCTCCACAGGAGCCTAGTACCTTGCTCCCTTAGTACCCCAAACCCATCTAGGTCTGTCCCACTCTGGACAACTCTATGCCTCTTTCCACCCTCTCATCAGGTGATCTGATCTCACCTTGCTGTCACAAGGGAAAATAAACACAAACTAATTCACACTAACCAGTTTGGGGTAGTGAACCTCCTAGTCCCTGAATGTTCCAGTGCCTTTCTTGGATCAGAGACTGACCAGACCAGATTCCTGATTATCTGCTCCCCCTCTTCTGCTGGCACCATAATGTGGAGCCCTGATCTAAGATCTGCCTTTTACCTTTCTGCCTTCTGCCTCCTGGGCAGCTAGGTGGCACAGTGGATAGAATGCTGGTCCTGGAATCAGGAGAAGATTCATCTTCCTGAGTTCAAATCTGGCCTCAGTCACTTCCTAGCTGTGTGACCCTGGGCAAGTCACTTAACCCTGTTTGCCTTTGTTCCTCTGTAAAATGAGTCGGAGAAGGAAATGGCCAACCACTCCAGTACCTTTGCCAAGGAAATCCCCAGTAGGTTCACGAAGAATTGGACACAACTTAAATGACTGAATAACAACAATAATTAAGCACTTCATTTTACAGAGGGGGACACTGAGGCCCGCAGAAGGAAAATCATTTGCTCAAGACTATATTGGTAATGAATAGTAGAATTCCTTGAGATTTGAACTCAGGTTCTCTAACTGGGTCAGATCCTTCTGCTGTCCTGTCCACTACATCACACAATCTGTCCTATTCTCCTTTTCTGTTAAAAACCAAGCCTTCTGTTGCATCAACTCTGCTGCTACTCCAGCTCATCAGCTCCTGTCTGAACCATAGCAATATAATTCTCCCATGTCCCCCTTCTTCCAGTTTCTTCTTTTCCCCCTCACTGCTTCAGCTTACTTTTCCTGAAACATCAATTTCATTTGAGAATTCCCAATGGCTCCCCATTGTCATAGGGTAAGAGTGTTTTTATCAGCATCAATAATAGAGATCTCCCAGGTGAAAGAGATCCCTTTCTTAAGGTTTCTGGGACTTCCCTGCATCTTGTTCATTGCTTTATTAGGTTGCCTCCTAACTTTGAGAGATTTTGCCCAAGGTCATAGAGCCAGTCAGTATCCAAGGCAGGACTTGAACCCACACCATCCTGATTCCCATGCCAGTTTATTACATTACACTATACATAGTTTTACACACCACATAATACCACAAAATATTGCCTTTTCTTGTGATTTGCTTTACATAGAATTTTATGGTGCACTTTGATGCACATTATGTAATTTGATTCTCACAAAAATTTTGTGAGGTAATTGGTCAGTCAACAAGAATTTGTTAAATGTTTACTGTAAGCCAGGCATTTCAGATATTGTAACGTATATGATGAAAAGAAGTTTACATTCATTAGGTTTCATAACCAGGAATGCCAACATTAACATATTTTAATATAAAGACCAGAATCAGAAATACCTTTCTTGAAAATATTCAGTTTTGTTTGTCTGGTTCAGGACACCACTTTTTAAGAATGACTTGGAGAAGGTGGAGCACACAGAGGAAGGCAAACTCCAAGAAGGTAAAGGGTTTTTAATCCAAACCAAATAAAGATCAGCCGAAGGACCTAGGAGACCTAGGACCTAGCCTGGAGAAAAAAAGCTGGGGGACGGAGAAGGACTGAGAGGGGAGATGAAAACTGTCTTCAAGTTTTTAAAAAGTCGTCTCTTGCAAGGGAATTTAGACTTACTCTGTTTGGCCCCAGAAGACAGAATTAGGAAGTTGCAAAGAGGCAAATTAAGGCATGATGTATGGAAAAAAACCCTCAGGTGGAATGGGAGGGACAACCTCCGGATGGGGAGAGGTCCTTGAAAGCCTTCAAGCAGAGGCCAGACATGCTTCAGTGAAGATTCCTTTCATGTGTGGGTTGCACTGGATGGCCACTGAGCTCCCTTACCACTCTCAAATGCTGTGATTCGATCAAAACAAAACAGTAGAAGCATGTTCCACAATGCTGTATGGTCAGCTACAGTGTCTGTCTTCTCAATTGTCAGGGAACAACGTGGTATGAATGATAAGGAAGGCTGGGGGCCCAGTGGTTGAACCAGAAGGCTTTTGTTGTACTGCAGGTTAAGGAAGCCTTTTTTTTTTTAGATACAAAAATGGATTCTGATACCTGAGTTCAAAAAGCAAACAAAATAAAATAAAGCAAAAAAAAAAAAATCCTGTGAACTAGTAGGCAGTGTGCAAAGAGCTGAGACTACAGATAGGAGCAAAAAGAAAGACAGTCTTTGCCCTCAAGGAGTTTACATTCTAAGGAGGGATGACCACACATAAAAGGCAGCTGAAAGTGAAGGAGGTGGCAAGTGGATGGAGCACTGGTGCCTGAGAGATCTGAGTTCAGATCTGTCCGCAGACACTTATTAGCTCTTATACCCGTGGCAAATGATAGAACTTTGCCAACCTCCCCTTTACGTAGACAATGATAAAGCGCACCTCCTAGAATTGTCGCAAGGATCAAATGAAATATTTGTTAAAGCATTTTGCAAACCTCAGAGTGGATATAAATGCTAGCTGCTATTATTATTATTATTACTCTGCCCACAAGGGAATAGTGGGAGAAAAGGCACAGAGTTAAAAGTGGAGCCCAGAGAAGAATGAAGGAGTGACCTCGGCCCACCGGGGCACTTTCCTTAAAAGGGAGGTGCTGAAAGGAACTGACCGCAGAGAAAGAGGTGGAAGGGGAAGAATAGTTTCTTCCACAGTGAAAAGGTGTTGGATTCTAGAGAAGAAAGTAGTCTAGAATCAGTACTAGAGCCAAGAGAGGAATGAAGGAATGAATAAACATTTATTAAGTGCTTACTATATGCCAGAAAGGCAGCAAAGTGGTGGAGTGGGTAAGATGCCTGGCCTGGAGTCAGGAAGACCTGAGTTCAAATGCAGCCTCAGATACTTACTATAAGTGTGACCCTGGGCAAGTCACTTCACCCTGTTTGCCTCAGTTTCCTCATCTGTAAAATGAGCCAGAGAAGGAAATGGCAAACCGCTGCAGTGTCTTTGCCAAGAAAAACCCCAAATGGAGTCATGAAGAGTTGAATGTGCCTGAAAACAACTGAACAACAACAACAACAAGTGCCATACAGGGTGCTAAACACTGGAGATAACAAAGAAAAGTAAAAACCGTATTCATTGCCTTAAGGAGCTCATATTCTAATAGTGGAGACATCAAAAGTGATGTACATCTAGAATATGTACAAAGTAGATGGGAGGTCATCTTAGAGGGAAGGCACCAGTAGTAAGCACAAGACCCCAAAAGGCCTCCCACAGAAGATGAGATTCAAGCTGAGTCTTAAAGGCGGTTCAGAGGGAGAGGTGAGGAAGAAGAATAGGGAATAGTCAGTACAGAGGCAGGCTGGATGTGAGGTAGAGCAGGCAGGCCGGGAGAGCTGGACTGTGGGGTACATGGAAGGGAATAATATATGAGGACCGGAAAGAAAGGAAGGGGCAGGTTGTGAAAGGCTTTAAATGACAATCAGAGCATTGTATATTTGATCCTGAATGTGGCATATTGGAGCCACTAGCATTTATTGAGTAAGACTGAGTAACATGCCTTCGATCTGGGATGCAGGAAAATTCCTTTGGTGGCCTAATGGAGGATGGCTCAGCATGTGGAGTTACCAGAGGCCAAGAGACCAATGAGAAGGTTGTTACAATAGTTTGACTGAGAGGTAATGTTGAAAGGCTGCAGTAAGGTGGTTAAAGAGAAGGGGACATATTTGAGAGATCTTGTCAAGGTGGACGTATTAAGATGTGACAACATATTGGATATGTGGGGCAGACATTATTGTCTCCATTATACCAATGAGGAACCAGCCTCGAGGAAACGAAATGACTTGCCCAGGATATTGCAGGTATGGGGGTCGCCCAGAACCCAATTTACCTAGTCCTGTGATTCCAGTTTAAATGCTCTCAAGTCCCTTAGTGAGTGTTGAAGCTGAATAAAATTGCAGAAGGAGCAGCAGGAAGGGAGAACTTAACCTCTTTGAAACAAGAGTGTTCCCTCCATTCAGAGTGAGAACCAGCAAAGCAGAAGCCAATAGTACTTGTTAACACTAGTGTTCCTTGCCTAGGAAGTGGGTTTGACAGGTTCCCAAGTAAACAGATTATATCACAAAGTGGCAAAGATGTTAGCTGAATGATTTCACTATATCCACCTAAGAGCTGCAAGGGGTTTCACTTCATTGCAGTGAGGCTGAGAAATGAGACCAGGGCCTAGAGTGAGCCTTAATCTGGAGCCTAACCAAGAACAGAAGCCAGCACTCTCATACAGTCAGTCAATCAGCAGGTTTTTATTAAGTGCCTACTGTGCGCAAGGTATGGTACAAAGGGGATACAAAGAAAGACAAAACAAACTGGGTACAATAAATGCCCAGTCCCTGCTCTCAAGGAGCTCATAGTCTGCTGGGTCCCATGTGTGTATGTATTTCAGAGTCATCAGACATTCATACCTGATTGCTGCAAAAAAGCTAATCCCTGCCCCCCCACAAGCACACACACACACACACACACACACACACACACACACACACACACTTGGGAGAAATCGTGAGCATTGCTGGAATTATCATGATTTTATGTAGCTGGATTCCCTGAAACACCCCTTTGCCTGTGGTTGCTTCCTCCTCTTCCTCCATCTCTTTCTATAGTACTCTTATTTTCCAACATCCCTCCTTCACCTATCCAGAGAGCAGTCTCTAATAATAAAGAATTAAAAAGGAAAAAAAGGCATTTCAGCAATAATGTAAATGAACAAGTTTTGGTACTGAAATTGATTAAATATTGTGCTCTAAGAAATAGACAAATAGATGATTTCAAAGAGACATTGGAAAGACTTGTATGAACTGATGAAAGAAGCAAAACCAAAAATGATTCATATTATAACATTAGTGTTATCAAAATGAATAATTTGGAGGACTTTTGTGAATTGATGAAGAATTAAATGACCATATCCAGGAGAAGAATTTGTGCAAAAACAACAACACTGTGAAACAAAGAACTTTGAAAGTTGTAAGACCTCCATATCACTACAATGACCATTCATGACTCCAGAGGGTCAGTGATGAAACATGCTGTTACAGAGAGATGATGGACTCAGGGCACAGAACGAGATGTAATCATTTTTTTTTATAATTTTTGATTCCTTCTTTTTTATAATATTGGGGAATGGGAGGAAAAGGAAAATGGATTTCTGTTCATTAAAACAAAAACAAAGAGGCAGGAGAATGTTCAATTCATTTATTCATTTGACAAGTATTTACTACACAACAGGTGCAGAATTCTGGGATAGTTCCTGGGGGGGGAGGGGAGGAATAAAAGGTTTGGCTATGACCTGATGCCTAATTTTGTAGTATTAGCAATCCAGTAACCTGAAATAGGCTACAAGGGACCTTGTAGAAGCTTCTTCTCTTGTTGTTATTCAGTCACATATGATTCTTCATGACTCCATTTGGGGTTTTCTTGGCAAAGATGCTGGAGTGGTTTGCCATTTCCTTCTCCAGCTCATTTTATAGATGAGGAAGCTGAGACAAACAGGGTTAAGTGATTTGCCCAGGGTCACAGAGCTATTAAGTATCTGAGGCTGCATTTGAACTCAAGATCTTCTGACTCCAGGGCCAGAACTCTATCCACTGGGCCACCTTGCTGCCCAAGCAACTCTGGTGGAAACTGAGCTTATAACCTGAGCTTCTGTGGAGGTCAGTAAATTATAGGCACTTAAATATTTGTAGAATTTGATTGAATTTATGAATTGGGTAAAATTTATAATAAGTATTTTTAATATTAGCTTACATTTATGTAAGCATTTTATTATTACTGAGTTCTCGTTATGTATATACTTTTTATTGATTTAACTTAAATTTTCAGCTTTCAAAATGTAGTACTCATTTTCTACAGATTTATTTGATTCTCACAGCTACCTGTGAGGTAGGTAATGTAGTCAACCCATTTTGTAGTTAAGGACACAAGTTCAGAGAGACTTGATGAAGGGTCATCCCAGTAAGAACTGAAGCTCAGGACTCTAAGCCCAATTCTTCCACCACCCCCAAACTGAAAGGTCTGGTTTCTACATGACTCTCTTGGCCCAAAGATCCTCTTTTTTGATGGATGGATCATTATGTGCTTTCTGCCCATCTGTAACCACCCACTCAGTTCCTGAGTCATGAGGCTCATATTCTTCCCTTGAACACATCTGGCTTTAGATTAGTGAGTAGGAGCCCACTCTAGCCTTCTGGTCCCATGAGTGTGTGATTCAACTGAATTCCCTTTGCCTTCTATCACTGCAGAAATTCTAGTCTAGCCTTGTTCACATACCTAGACAGTTTCGGAGGAGAGTCAAGTGCCCTCACTCTGTTTACTCCCCTTAATGTCCTGGGCACCAGAAGATTAATACCAATGAATTCTACTTAGCAAATTCTATCAGAACTCACTTCACCTGGCTCTCAGGTAGATTTCAACACATTTAACCCCAGAAGGGTGCTAAGGGTGATTGTGGACAAATCATTTAACATCTCTTGTTTCTTCGTCTGTAAAATGGACATAATTAGCAATAGCACCTACCTCCCAAGGTCATTGTGAGAATCCAATATCTCCAGAGAGCTTTGCAAACCTGAAAGCACTACATACATACTTGTCATTGCCCAAGGTATGTGTTGCCAGTATGTCATAAGCAATACTTGAACTCAAGTCTTCCTGACTCTGAGCTGACTTTCTCTACATTGTCTCTCACTGACACTATTACTTTTTGATAAAAATGGATATTATTTTAAAATGTAACACATTTTCAAAGCCATCCATAGATTTTCAAAGCACTTTCTCATATGATTCTCACAAACCTAAGAGGAAACTGGGTCTCAGAGAGGTTACCATCTGTAGCTTGACTTAGAAGTTTGTATATCTGTCACCCAATCTGGCTTGTCATTGAGGGTTTCCTAAGAAAGATTTGAAGGAGCCCCAGGGTATAGATATTAATATAAAATGTGTCAATAGCCAGGATTAACATTCAGAGCCCCAGAGTGGTACAGTCTGTTTCTGAGCTCTTATGTCTGCACCTATCAATGCCTTACAGAATTTGAATTCAGAAAGACACACCCTGTCAACTGTGTCACAATTAGAAACCAATAATGAATGCACAGTTCTCCCTCTCCCTCTC
>JAQQSW010019103.1:0-11114 GCA_028646575.1 Pseudocheirus occidentalis | reverse complement strand
ATATCTTCCTGACTCCAGGCCCAGAATTCTACTCACTGCACCACATAGTAGTCTGGTGGGGGTGGGGGAAGAGGAAGGGGAATGCGGGGGACGAGCAGTGAATGGTCCATTTTTCAAAGTTATCTATGTTGATAAGCGATATATATATATATGTACATAAGTCTAAACAAAATGATTTAATAGAAAAAGTGTCTTGGAATAATTCCTAAACGCCACACTGTATATAGATCACTTAATCCTGCTGAGTCTCATTCTGCCACCTCCAGCTGTTCAGCAGTCACCTGAAGGCCACAGCAGTTCAAAGACTTGGAGATGTGTCATCATTCAGTTCTCTGTCACCTTCAGCTGCTTAAGCAGTCATCCGGAAGTCAAGGCAGCTCAAAAGACTGAGGATTCTGTCACTTCCATATCACTGCCCATTCTGGCTTGCTTCCTGAGTGCTGTCCAGAGCAGGAGAAAAGTGTGCTCTGTTCCCTAACTCTCTTGATGACCCATTAGAATGCAGAAGATCAAGTCCCTGCTTTCACACTACAAGCCCTGCCCTCAGATACCTGGAATTCAGTGGTCTCAAGAACAGAACTTCATATACCTGGACCTCGCAGGCCAGAAACCTCAACCACAGGAGCATGAACCTCCTTTTCCTCATTCCAGACCCTCTATTGCTCATTGGTTTCTCCACCATACCCTTTCCCTCTTCCTCTGGCAGACATCCCTGTCCTCCCTGCATAAGCTAGGGTTGCCCATGCTAGCTTTACAGTCTCCTCCAAAGAATTCTTCGGACTCTTGTCCATCTTCATTTCTGATTTACTATATTCCAATCCCAAACCCTTTCCCAATGCCCTAAACATTCTAATCAGTGTTGGTCTCCTGACCTGGCCTCTTCCTACCTGCAGGGGATGTGAGAGAGACCATTCATATCTGCCTCCAGATTCTCTAGACTGGTATCTTCCTGCCTACTGGGGACACAGAGACTCCATTTCTTATTACTCCCTCTACCTATCTCTTGGCCTGGTCTGGCTACAGGCACTCCATCAGCTACTCCAATGGTTCCATCAACCTGCGCTGGCTATTACCCAGATGATTCCACCCTGATGTTGAACCTCTAATGATGAAAAATAACTTTTTCCATGCTTTACAATCCATGGACAATACATATGACAGTGTAGAGAAGTCTATGTACAACACAGATAGATAGGGACACAATAGTGTATAACTATGGTTTGAACATAGGGCAAGATTGATATTGGAATAACAATAAGTTAAAATATCTAAATGGTGATATTGTCTATAGGTTTTTTGTTCTGGAATTTTGACAATTCAGCAAGTTAAGATCCATTTTTCATCCTTTCACAGTCTATTTTCCAGAGATTTTTACAAATATTTCTATAGCTGATCAAAGATCTCTAAATATTAGTAATTTAAAAGCTCTCTCTACCACAGAACTTCACATCAATAAACTATAAAGTATCAAATCTATACTATCAAATATATATGTATATATATCTGATATATATACAAATCAAAATTATAAAGTATCAAAACTCACCTGCATAACATACTTAAAAATTTACGAAGTATTTGCTATTTAACAACTCTAAGAATTATTATTATTACTATTTTAGAGATGAGGAGCTGAGGTTGTAGGAGGTAAACGTCATCTCCAAAGACACATGATTTTTAAATTGGTTTGAACTCTAGTCTGGGTCTTCTGACTCTAAAATTACTGCCTTCACAACTGTGAAATGTTACTTTCCTTTGTTATGTTATCTACTTATGTCAGTGCCCATTTTCTTCTAATTTCATTTTCTTTTCAGAAATGTTGTTCCATTTCTACAATTCACATACCTATTTTAGAAAAACCAAATGGTTTTAATAAATCTCTCTGGGGAGTTAACAAATGATAGTTATAATTTCCCCTGGGTCACTTCCAAGCTTTTTTTCCTCTATCCTTTATCACTGCTTAAACTCTTCCCTATAGCTACCAGCATAGACATACCACCATATAGCTGAAGAGGAGCTCGAGGGCTGTCTGGTCCAATCTTTGGCACCAGACCAGAAAATGCAAAAACTTTATGGCAGAAATGATTTTGTTTCTTTTTTCCACAAACTCTTCACAGAAAGAGATTACATATTTTCCTTGTGACTGCCCGAGCTCCCTCTTCTGCGATAAAATCCACTTTCTTTCTCTTTCTCCTTTCTTCTTTATATAGAGACATCAAATTAATGGAGAATAGACTATGTTTGAGGACTCCTCACTTCTCTCAAATGGGGAGAACCACACCTTTTCAGCATCATCACTACTGATGGAATTCTACTGGTAAATTTTGGCTGCATATTTAGATATTAAAAGCAAAGCAAATGATATAGTTGATATGTTATAAGTAATAAAACATTGCCCAATAGATAGATAGATAGATAGATAGATAGATAGATAGACAGATAATGTCCTGCCACAGAAAGTGATTCTATTAACCAGCAGAAAAAAAATAACCAGGAAGTCCTTTAGATCAGAGGAAATGGGGAAATCCACTATTTGAAGCTCTAAAACAACAACAAAAATCTTCCCAGTTTCCTAAAATATAGCTCATCAGAGAGCTCTATACAGCATAGCCACATCATTGCACCTCTATTATGAAGATATGTACTTAAAGACACAATATTATAGACTATCATCTACAGGCCTCAAATTGGGGGAAGCTTTGTGGAGCACAATCTTAGTGTTCACTCTTCTAGGCATGAAGTGAAATCAACTTTTAAAGTTTGACTTAGAAAACTGGAGGATGAGCCTGGGCCTTTTGAGATACTTTCAAGTTATCCCTTTCTCTATTTGTCCATCCCCATCAATTCAAAATAGGTTAGTGGGTAGTGAGGCAAAAACTGAAGTACTTTTCAGTGAAGGATGCTTAAAAACTGGCCCGTGCAATAACTTTGATAACTTTGACCTTTAGTAACTATGACCAATAACCTTGTCTCACTTTAGTTAGCCCTGTAAAGCCCCCAGTTTCTCTTTCATTGTGTAGTATTACAGAAAATAGATTGGAGAACCTGGTCAAAGGAAAATTACTGGAGGACAGGGAACAGAAATACAAGTAAAGATGAAAATATTCAAAGTTACTGAGCAAATGAATAGGCCAATCTGAAAAAGCAATATAGAATGAAGCTACAAAGGATATTTTCTACATAGACATGTAGGTAGAATATGGTGAGAGATTTTTATCCTCTGCTACTCAAAAACTGTGATCATTGCCTTCTGGTGTGTTGGTCCCTAATCATCAGATCATAGGCTCATAGGAAGTCTACAGTTGCAAGGGACTTTAGAGCCTATCTATTCCAGCCACTTTATTTTTACAGATGAAGAAACTGGGAAATAAGTAACTTGTCCACGATTATACAGGTAAGCAAGCATCAGAGGTAGAATTTGAATCATGTGAGGCTTTGCAAATCAAATAAAACCTTGAATATTATATTGTCAGAAAGACTGTGAAAGCAACAGGGAGAGTATTATGCAGCTACTTGCTAATAAGTCTTTCATTGCACAAGATAATTTTAAGCAGCAGGGAAAGAGAATTTATTGAAGCATTTCTCACTATTATTAAATTCATTGATAAAACAAATTATTCCTCTGTCTTTGAGAGAGCTTCAGAATTCTTGGTGGGATTTCCTCATGAAAAACTCACCACTCAGGACTGGATCATCCTCGGTAGGAGAGACAGGAGGGGAGGGGAGACCAATAAATATGAAAAGAGAGTGTTTTTGGTTCAAATAAAAGCAATTTCCAGAACAAAATACTTTCAAGTATGAGTCTTAAATATATAAACACCTTATAGGTGAGACAGACAGTATAACTAAGAATATAATAATATTGAGCATTTAACTGGATAAATAAGATTTAACTTTTGGTATCTTTTTTTTTCTTTGAAAGTTTTGTGTTGTACAGTTTAAACTAAAGTGACATTATCATAGGATCGTTATCAGGAAGGAACTTTTGAGGACATTTAGTCTAAATCTATTGCTTTGCATATGAAGAAACTGAGATCCAAAGAGTTTAAACATCTTGCTGAAGGTCATACAGGTAGATGATGATGATGATGATGATGATGATGATGATGATGACAATAATAATAATAAACATTTATATAATACTCTGTACCAGGCATTGTGCTTTACAAATATGTCATTTAATTCTCAAACACTCCTATGACATAGGTGCTATTATTATCCCCATTTTACAGATGAGGAAACTAAAGGAAGCAGGAGTTAAATGACTTGCCCAGGGTCACACAGCTAGTAAGTGCCTGAGGCTGGATTTGAGCTAAAGCATCCTTGACCAACATGAATCATATCCCAGGTTTTTGGCTTCTAGATTCATGTCCATATGCTCCAAGCAATCCATCAATTAACACGCATTTATTAGTTGCTAAGTCCTAGGCACTATGTTAAGCATTGGGCATAGGAAAAAGAAATAAACACAACAAAAAGTCCCTTCTCTTCAAGGAGCTTATGTTCTAATGTGGGAGACAGCATGTATATAAAAAAGTATACATGAGATACATAGAGTATGGAAGTAGAAGGTAATGATGGTGGGGGAGAAATGGAAAGAAAGAACGTCTCCTGAAGAGGGTGGTGTTTGTGCTGTATCTAGAAGAAGACCAGGAATCCTTAACTGCAGAACTGGGGACGTGGGGGAAAGAGAGAGAGAGAGAGAGAGAGAGAGAGAGAGAGAGAGAGAGAGAGAGCATTTCAAACATGACAGACAACTTGTGTCAAAATATGGAGGCCAAAAATGGAATATCATGTAGGAGCAATGACAAGTGGCATTGTGTGGCTACACTGAAGAGTATAAGGAGGGGATAAAAGTTTAAAAAGGGGGTGGCTAGGTGGTACAGTGAATAGAGCACCAGCCCTGGAGTCAGGATGACCCGATTTCAAATCTAGCCTTAGATACTTAACACTAGCTGTGTGACCTTGGACAAGTCATTTTACCCCAATTGCTGTTCCTTCTCCCCTCCAAGAAAACAAAAGAAAAGTTTAAAAAGACTGCAAAGATAAGAAAAAACAATATTGTGAAGACTTTTAAAGGCCAAGTTTATAACTAATCCTAGGGGTACTAGAGAGCCATTGGTATTTGAGTCAAGGGTTGACATAGTAAGACTTGTATTTTAGGAAGATCACTTTGGCAGCTCTATAGAGAATGAAATGGTTTAGGTGAGAGGTGAGGAATGCCTGATCTAAGGTGGTAGTAGTGCGAAGACAGAAGATAGGCAGCACAAAAGAGAGACATTATGGAAATAGAAATGGTAAGATTTGGGCAATTGAGAGATGAGTAGAATTGAGGAAATGAGAAGAGACACTGATTCTGTGAACTTGCATGACTGGCAGGCCTCTTTATGTCCATTAAATCCATTGTGTTCCATCCTATTTGGCAAAGGATGAATAATCTCTGAGAATGAGGGAAAGCACACTAAAACTAACAACTTTCTTTCCTATTTTTCTATGCTGATTTAAGAATTTTGACTTGTAAAACCTCCAATTGTACATTATCTAGGAAAAGACACTTGTTTTTAGCCATTCTACTATTACATAATACAAAATTCTGTATTATAAACCATCACCCCATCATCTCCAAACCTCCATAACTCTTCAGAGGGTTGGCTTTCATGCTTGGTTAAAGCCAGATATACCCAATTTATGAGTCAACCCAGCAAAAATGATCAAACAGCTACTATGGACTTGAAATCAGAAGGAGCTACATGTGGCTCACATTTGAATAAGTTTATCCAAAACTGTGCAGCTTCAATGATCACTAATTGCATAGCAAGGCACACAATTTGGCAAATCAAAAAAGTCTACTGTAGGGGTCCAAGATTAGAATGAATGACATTGAAGCAGTTACAAATAGATCAGACAAGAAAACTTGCTTCATAGTAGCGTTTAAACAGAACTTGATTCCAGGACAATAGAATATATAATTGAAAGACATACTGCTGTGGCTTCGGGGATTACAGTAATAACCACAGTTTAAGATATTAACAGGAAATCTTCAAATATGAAGGTGTAAATAGATTAAAGTAGTTCTAGATTGTTGTAATAGGAATACGCTGGAAGCCATCATATCCCAGGTATCTGGATGATATACATGATTAGCAAGGAACATTGTAAGAAATTGATTTATTTAGCTTTTTAATGAGGATCTAGCTATGAATCACAGGGCAAGGATGTATAATATGCAAGATCAGAACCAGTAGCAGTTGTGGTGAGAAGGTAGATACTCCATGACACTCACTGTTCCTCCAAAATGGGGTTGTCCTATCTCCCAATCAGAGTAGCTTGCTCTAGGTGAAGGTCTCACCAGGTCAGAGAGGCAAGTATCCCATCTTTGTGATTGCTCTTATCATCAAATGTTGGATGCTTCTGTCAGCCCCTAAGGTCACTTGAGAAATTGTCCAAATAGGATCTGCATGACTGGTAGTATGTCTTTCACATTTGATATCCTTGTTTTTCTGATGACCCTCCCCTTTATTTTATAAACGTTCTCAGTCCACACCCACCCCCGGCTTCCATCTTTTCCATTTTCTCCTTTCAGCCTTAATTATCTACCCTCACTTAGTTTTTTTTACTTTTGACATACTTAACTATATAAAGCAATGGGAGTTACAGAGGGCCTGGTCAAAGCCCACCACATATATGAGCCTAAAAATGTTGGGGGAAATGGCCACTAAATGACAGGCTAGAACTAAATAATGATAATAGAATAAATTTGGACTAATGGATAAGATCTTCATTGACTAACCTAAGAAAATTGTATTAAAAACAAGATGGTTGATTGCTATCCCATGAGGTGGTCAGAAATAGTTGCAAAAAAAAATCCTTGACATTTAAATCCCTACCCCCTATCTTGTCATTTGGCAGATGATAAAACTGAGCCTCAGAGAAAGTAAGTGACTTTTGACTAAAGTCATTTAGGAAAGAAGTAGCAAAAAATGATATTTTAATCCAAGTCATCTGACTTTAGAGCCAGTGCTCTTTCTACTCCACCATATCAACAGGTATGTAGGCCTTGGGTAGGGTACTGGAAACAAACCAACAGAACTGTGTGCATTGTTTCTGGTAGGAAGTTTTGAGAATTCCTATAGTCCCAGGCTCCTGAAAGAATTGACAATCTTCACTTTGTTGCATAAATCAATATATCTTAGGCCTTGGATCTGTTGAGAAGAAAAGTAGAATGTTCCCAGGCTTGTCCAGAGCTTCAGGAGCTGTGATGAAAGCTCTTATATTTGCTTCCCACCACCTCCAGATTGGGGAATCTGTCCATTTGCTTTCTTCTTCTATGGTAAATCTGACTTAGGATATCTGATAGTTGATTGAGGCCAATAAGTGACCTGATAAGGTCTGAATTAGAATCATTGAAGACTAACACTGGAGGAACCTTCTACATGATCTAGTTCAACCCCCTTATTTTAGAGATGAGAGGCATGAGGTCCAGAGAACCAAAGTGATTACTTCTAATTGACTCATTTAATTAAAAGCAAAGTTGAAACTAGGTCCCAGAATTCAGGTCTTCAGCTTCCATGCCATTGCTTTTTTCACTAGCCCACTGATTTTTAAAAAGAAATATTATTATTTATTAATGATACATCCCCTTGATAAAGCTCTATAAAGTTTATTTAAAAAACCCTGTATTCATAACCCTGTGAGGTTGGTAGTTTAAGGATTCTTGTGACCAGTTTTAGAGAAGGAACTTCAGGGAGTGGAGAGAGTGTTGGTGCAAGACTCTCTTCTCGGATGATTGTGCACTCAATGCAACCTCTGAGGCTCATTTCCACCAAAGGATGGATCAGTTCTCACTGCTTGTGCTAATTTTGACCCAACAATTAAACCAAGAACATAGAGGTTCTCCACCAGCCAGCATCATACCATTCAAACATGGAACCATCTATTAGAACAAATAGAGAAAATCTGAATGCTGTGGATGAATTCATTTCCCTTGGCAATATACTTTCCAGGAATGTACACATAAATGATGAGGTTGATACAAGCATTGCCAGAGCTAGCTCAGTGTTTGGGAGGCTTCAAAGGAAAGCGTGGGAGAAAAGAGATATTAGACTGACTCCCAAACTGAAGGTTTCAGTTATTGTTCTGAACTCACTGATGAATGCCTGTGAAACTTGGACACAGTCTCCCATCACTATACCAGGAAACGACAGCTTCCATTTGAATTATCTTAGAAAGATTCTGAAGATCACCTGGCAGGACAAAGTACCAGACACTGAAGGTCCCTAGTCGAGCTGAACTGCCAAGCATTCAAGCAATGCTGCAAAGAACACAACTCCGATGGGTTGGCCATGTTGTTTGAATGCCAAATGCATGTTTGCCTAAAAGACTGTTTTATGGAGAATTGGCACAAAGCAAGTGCTCACATGGAAGTCAGAAGAAGTGATACAGACCTTTCTGAAGAATTTTGTAGTTGCATATGAAACATGGGAAACATTGATACAGGGTCGCCCAGCATGACACGACCACATCAAAGAAGGTGCTGCGCTCTGTGAGGGAAGGAGAATTGTAATAGCTCAACAGAAGTGTGTGGAGTGCAAATTTAGAGACATCTCCACTTCGAATGTTCATGTGGACTATTTGTGCCCAATCCATGTAGAGTTCATATTGGTCTGATCACTGAGTCAGACACACTGTACCTTAACCCCAACATAGTGGTGTCATTTTGGTTCTCTTGAAGCATGAAAGACAACAACCATTATTGACGATACATCCCTTTATAAAACTCTTTAAAGTTTATTAAATAAAAAACTTGCCTCACAACCCTGTGAGGTCGGTAGTTCAAGTATTATTGTGGCCAGTTTCAGGAGAAACTTGAAGTACAAAGACATTTTAGACTTGCCCAAGGGCACATAACCTAATGTTTTATCCAGGATTCTGAGGCCTTCTCAATCAAGTACCTTTGATCCCACTGATAACAAGCACAAGAGATGCAGAATCAACATGTGGATTGTGAAGTATCCAGTCCCAGCTTCCTGGGGCATGCACTGCTTTCCTTGGAAACCTCCACCACTGACAAGGGAGTTTGCCTAGCACTTTTTTCTGGTCTTTTCTTTTTGCTTGACTGTGTCTCAAGGAAGTGACATGGGAGGATTTCCTAGGTCCCCGATTCCACCTGGTTCACAGATCTCTTGCACTTGAGCCCTAGTTGCATGTTCTTGGTGCCAGGCCTTATACCTCCTATTCTTTGTCCTCTGCCTCCTGACTCCACACACTCCAGAAAACAAGAAAATCTTTTCTATAGTTTACTACAAGGAAAAGAGAACGTACAGATTCAGACATACGCCCGCATAGGGGTAAACTCCTACACTAGAAGACCTGTGCTGCCCAATATTCTCTGCCCATGTCTTCTCCCTCTGATTGGATAGTTCCTCCTATAATTTCTATTTAAGGTGGGTGCTGAGACTTGCCAATACTGTCTTCACCAGACTGCACTCCTAACTTTCTCTACTGTTCCCCAGAGCAGGGTACCTTTATCCTTCCCTCCTTTGCAGTGTCCCCATTTATGTGCTCTCTTCACCCATCAGAACACAAGCTCCTTGAGGGCAGGTATTGACTTTCTTTTCACTTGCATTTGTATTTGTAGGGCTTTGTGCAACAGTGAGTGCCTGGTACATAGTAAGCACTGAATAAATGTTTGTTACTGACTGACTGACTGAGCCTGTTAGGCTTTGAGTGACTTGAAAGAGATTATGTCCCCTGTGCCCAAGGAACATTGGATAAAAAGAATGTGGTAGTAGCTCCGATTAAAGAATCAGCTTGGGGCAGAGCCAAGACGGTGGCATAGAAGCAGCAAAACTCAGCAGCTCTCCCCTTAACCACCTCAAATACCTATAAAATATGACTCTAAACAAATTTTAAAGCTCCAGAACACAAAAAATGACAGAGCAACAAAGCTCCTGCTGAAGGCGGCCTGGCAGGCAGATGGGAAGGGGTTCATCACAGTGCACTTGGAGCCCAGACCAGCACCACATGAACCACGGCTAGAGCTCTAGGGCCACCAGAATAAGCCACAGCTGGAGTGCGAATCACTGGCATCTATGGTGGTTTCCATAAGCACCAACCCAAAAGAAACAAGGACTAAGTGAAAGGTCAGTGGAACTTGGCTAAATTTCAGGAAGAGGGTCTGGGCTAGAAGTGGCTGAAGCAGCAGCCCTGCTGCTGCCTCCATGTGGCTCCTTCAGGAGCTCCTGATCTGTAGATTGCAGGGGGCCAAGCAATCATTCAGAGGCTAAGTGCTCTTGCCTTGAGCTTCAGACTGGATCAGGATCACAGTCTTGGGTGGTGGTCATGAGGTGTGTTTTCAGTGAGCCAAAGCTGGTGGGGGCTGCAGAGATAATGGCCTCCTAATATCTCTGGCAGCTGTGAAATCCCAGCGATTTCGGACAGAGCTCTCCCCTCTGAAAACAGAGTGCTACTGAATCCAAAAGTCAAGTAAGTGACTGGCAGCATGAGCAGGCAAAAGAAGCAAAGCAAGCCCAGCAATCCAACTTTAGATTCCTTTTTTGGGGACAAAAAGGATCAAAGCATGGAATGGGAGGAAGACAACAACGTCAGAACTCCCACACCAAAAGCTTCCAAGAAAAATGTAGACTGGTTACAAGTGATAGAGGAGCTTAAGAAGGATTTTGAAAACCAAATAAGAGAAGTGGAGGAAAAATTGGGAAGAGAAATGAGAATGATGCAAGAAAATCATGAAAAGAAAAATCAAGAAAATCATGTTCAGACAACAACCTAACTGAAGGAAATAACACCTTAAAAATAGATTAACTCAGATGGCAAAAGAGGCCCAAAAAGCCAATGCAAAGAAGAATGCCTTAAAAAGTCAAATTTGCCACATGGAAAAAGAATCTCAAAAGTTTTCTAAAGAGAATAATTCCTTCAGAATTAGAGTGGAGCAAATGGAAGCAAATGTCTTTATGAGAAATCAAAAAATTAAAATTAAACAGATCCAAACAAATGAAAAAATAGGTGATGTGTGTTACTGGTTTTTTATTCAGGTGAGGGTTATCTTTTTGGGTCAGGATGTATAGGGCTTACCTATACCCACCTCAACAGGCCTC
>JAQQSW010019102.1:0-11115 GCA_028646575.1 Pseudocheirus occidentalis | reverse complement strand
TCTGGAAATCATCAGAACTGAATCCATGGGAGCTGATGCCAGAAGAGAAAAGAACCCAGGACTGAGCCCTGGCCAACATCCAGAGGGGTGGCCTGGAACAAGATCCAGTCAAGGAAACTAGGGGAAGTCGGGGAGAGCAGTGTGCCCAAAATCTGGAGAAGAGTATCAGGAGAAGAGGGTGATGGGCTGGGGGGGGGGGGCGGCGATGAGGAGGAGGCCTGAGAAGAGGCCATTTCCAGATCAGATGAGGGAGACAAGGGGAGGGAGAAGAAGGGAGGAGGTGGGGGCACCAGGTACAAGGGGCCATTTCTGGGAGGGCGACCAGAAGGGAAAGGACACAGGCAATGACATCTGGGCACGAGCCCGTGGGGTGGATGAGGGAGGGGCGATCCGCTGCAGACACCCCCGAGGCCCCACCCCACCCCGTTCTTCTCCTTACCTCCCATCACCAGGGGCTCGGCACCTGAATGACGTCACCCCTGTAACTCACATCCCTCAAATCTGCACGCCCCTCCCCCGTGGATCACACTCCTCTCCCCCATTGGACTATGGGCTCCTTGAGGGCAACTCCTCCCTCTCCTGTATCCCCAACACCTAGTGTAGGGCCTGGCAGGCAGTAGGTGCTCTTTCTGCTTCCAGCCTCTCAGAAACCTTCCCCATCCTCAACAGATCCACCCCCTACTGGGCACTCTCTCAAGACAGGGGTGTGTATGGGAAAGAAGCTGCGCATGCTCAGTCTCACCTCCATCCTAGGAACCCGGCAGAGGGCGCCCCAGGAGATACCTTCCAAAGCTTGCTGGTCAGCCTCTGCGCATGCTCAGCCTCACCTGGACCCCCCCCCCCTGGCCCCCCCACCTCTGCACCCCTCCCTCCCTCCCTGAGCTGTCTGCAACTTGGACCTCAGAGCAGGCGCAGTTTCCCACGTACGTGCACCCCTGCTCTGGGCTCGGAGGCAGGGTCGGGCGCTCCAGCTCCCACGCATGCTCAGTCTACCTCGGGCATATATAGTTTATGTATATCTGTATATACGGATATATCACGTACATACACGCACGCACGGTCCCCTAAGGCTCTCCCACAAAGGCAAGAGGATCCGTCCCCCGCTGCGCATGCGCTGATTCATCGCCGCACGTGGCCGCCCGAGCTCCACACCGAGCCCTTTCTTCCGGGCCTTCAGCCCCTACAGCGGTCCACGAGCGGTGGCCGAGACTCCCACGCGGAACTCACCATGACCAGATTTCCCAATCCGAGCAGGAGAACTAAAGGAATAGGGAGGGGGCCCGCAATGTCTCCGCCAATCAGAGTCATCAAAAGCTCTCCGCAGCCCCTCCCCGCTTCTCTCGCTGCCCCGCCCCCACCCCATCCCAGGCTCCGTCCCGCCCACTACTGACAAGCGCCCAATCAGACCCGGTTGCCTTTGTCTCCCTGCCCCCAGCCTCCAATCACAGACCCGGTTCCCTCGCGCCCCTGTGACGAAGGCCCAGTCGCGGTACCAGCTCTCTGCCACTTTCCAGCCCATCCCAAGTCTGCTTAGCCCCGCTGTCCCGCCCCCAGAGCATGAGCCCCATGTCCCGCCTCCTGTCCCGCCTCCTGTCCCGCCTCCTGTCCCGCCTCCTGCCCCGCCCACTGCCCGGAGGTCGGCTTCGGGTCATCCCCACCCCGGGCATCCCATCAGAAACCTCGGGGGCTGCTCCAATGGCCAGGAAGTGTTTGTGGACGTTGAGCCCACGTTCGCCTCTCTTTTCGGCTGGCTCTGACCTCTAGCACTAAACAAGTCGTCACATACTGAGCCACCCTTGCCCCTGTCCTGGTCGTGTCAGATAAGGCATCTCTCTCTGGATCACGTGGTTCATTTCCATTCCTCTGGACTCACGGATTACGGATACATTGATCACGGATCTAAAGTCCTGGAAATGTGAGATTTGTTCTAGTTCTACCTTCGTTCATAGAGGTCTGCCCAGTTTCTTTTGAAAATGGCGGTGTTGTCCTTTCTGGTGTCACAATATATTCTATTCCATTTCGCTCCTACACTACAGTTAATTTAGCCATGCCCCCATGGGTAGGCAGATTTTGGCTCCGGTGAAAAGAGCGCTTCTGTTGTTATTCGTTCAGGTGCTTTCCCTCTTTCTTAGATCTCGTTGAGTGGCTGTAGGTTGAAGGGCAGGCAGTTTATTGACATTGGGGCCACAGTTCCATCCATATTGTTCTCCAGAAATCCCGGACCACTGCACATCCTCGCTGACCCGGAACAAGGGTGGTCCTGGTCCTCCATCCATCGCATCATTTATCTTTTTCCTCTTTTATCATCTTTCCAATCTGAAGAGAATGGGTTGGAACCTCAGAGTTGCTTAACTAGTGATTTGGAACATTTTTTTCATGTGATTATCGAGGGCTTGCATTTCTTACTCTAGAAACTGCCCATTCATTTCCCCTGCCCATTTACCTATTGGACATGGTTCTGCATCTTATAAACTTGAGAAGATTCTTTATTTTTTCTTGGATAATGGACTTACTGGACAAACTTAATGACCAAGATTTCTCCCTTCTAATATTGATGGCATTAAATTTGTGCAAAACCATTCAATTTTAAAGAATCAAAGTTATCTGTGCTACTTTGCGTCATCCATTCTGTCACTTGTCATGAACACCTCACGTATCCATCCATAGATGGGAATGGCAATGTCTTCCTTAGTCCCCTAACTTAATGAGGATATCACCTTTTATTCTTAAGTCACCTACCCACGTGGCATGTATCTCAGAATGAAGTGTGACCTGTTTGGCATAGCACCAAGCAGCTAATTAATTTAGGAGCATCGGCATTTCTCTGATGTTTCCTCAGCCTGCCTGTGTGCAGTCATTTCAATGTCTTTACTCTGGAAGTGTTGTACAGTAGGATTCCTATAACTGACTGGCATATCTTGGTAGGTAAGTTCCCAAATGTTTTGTGCCATTTCTTTCAAGTTCTTCCTGCCATGCTTTGTTGATAATATAAAAGAATGCTGAAGATTTCTGTAGATTTGCTTTGTATCTCAGAACTTTATTGAATTTATTATTTCCATTAATTTCTCGGTTGACGCTTTGGGGTTTTCTAAGCAATTTATCATATCTTCAAAAAAGCAAACTTTTTTTGCCTTTATGCCTGATTATTCTCCCACTTTTTCTTTCTTGTCTTTCTTTCTTTCTTGGCCAGCATTGGCAGGTCTATGACAAACTGTGGTGATGATATTTTGGTAACATCAGAACTACTAATGTAGCCATTTACACTGCCTGGTGGGTGCTGGCTTTGCCTCAGCCACAGAAGGAGGAAATTCCCTGTTGCTGAGGCATGTGTTTCTGACCCCAGATCTGATAGCAGCCCCTGCAGCCCTAGTCACAGCCTTGGTCAGCCCTCAGATCTACAGAAAGACAAGGCTGTCATTTTCAAGTCCAGAATCATAGTACTAGGTCCACCAGGATAGCAATGCAACTGTCCAGCCGAATGATCCCTATTCAGCTCATGAGCTAGAAGGGATTCCGGTGTTCCTACAACTGGAGTACACAATTCAGTGGTCTGACCCCTCCAGGATGAATGAGAGGTGGCAGTGAAGATTCCTGACTTGCCCCGTCTGTGGAAATGCATCGGTCAGGGCACCGACTCATACCTCTGGTCAGTGGCTCATGGACTAAAGTAAGGTAACTGTAGCCTTGGTTTGACCTACTGCCTATCGAGCTGCTTCTTTTGGATTCTGGTAGGAAGAGATGGCTCCTAGAATTACCACAGGAGGCTTAGTGATGGCTCACTGATACCAGCACTATCAGTCAGTGGTCCCAGAGGCAGCCGGCAGAGCAACAGCTACCCATGGGTAAGAGGGGAGAGAAGGGAAAAGCCCAGGGGAGTCCCATATGAGGGACAGAGAGGGAGACCTCTCGGCATCAGCTGAGGGTTGGAGACCATTGAGCAGTCCACAGATCACTAGCGACTATTCCCCTGGCTGGGGGTTTCAGTATGCTTTATGTAGTTTTTCTGGGGGCACATTACCCTTTGGCCATCTGGATGGGAGTGCAGCATCATCACCCTTCACCTCTAAGTGAGGAGGGAAGCATTTCTCCCTAAACACCTGAGCCACTACAGGCCTTATCTCCAGATGCAGGGGACCAAAGAGCCACCCAGTGTCCCAGCTTCACCACTGCCTTGGAGGGGCTTGCTCTGTGCCCAGAATGCTAGCCTATACAGATGCCCTGTCAGAGAAGGTCAGAGCATGAGGTTAGCAAAGGCAGCTAGCAAACTTCCATATGAAAATTGTGTCACAAATCAAAGTTACAAGCTCAGCCCCCAAGACTAAGATAAAGTTCAGAAGACATTTAAAAGTTGCTAGTTTAAAACTCCCCCCATACATACATATGAAGGTATACATATGTCTGCATATGTGTATTCCCACATGTGTGTATATATGTGTGTGTACACACACACACACACATATATGAAGAGAGAGATTAAGATTGGAAGGGTACCCTTCTTTTCCCTTTATTACAAACATTTCATATATTACTGGAATTGTTATTTGAATGTTCGATAGAATTCACTTGTAAAGACCTAAAAAGACTTTCTTTGGGAGTTCCTTTACAACTTGTTCAATTATTTTTTGTCTGATATTAGGCTATATAAAACAGTCAGTGTCTTCTTTTGTTAAGATATTTTATATTTTTATAAATATTAATCTATTTCTATAACTTACAATTTCTATGAGCATGTAGCTGGGCAAAATAGGTTGTAATAAGTTTTTTTATTAAAATAATTATTTATATAACAAAACAATAACATCATTTCTCTTCAATTGTGCATCCTTTTTTATATAATTTGATTTCTCTCTCATTTAAAAAAAATCAGACTACTTTAAAGGTCATCTGTTTGACTTGTTTTAAATACAGCTCCTAAGGGACGCCCATCAGTTGGGGAATGGCTAAACAAGTTGTGCCATAATTAGCAGTTCTCAGCCTGTGGATCGAAACCCTTTTGGGGGTCAAATGGGGTCGCCTAAGACCATTGGAAAACACATATTTCTGATGGTCCTAGGAACCAAAACACCGCTCCTCTATCTGTCTTCAGGCTAGTCTGCCCACATGCAGATACACCCACATACGAGTATTAAAGGGTCGTGGCATTAGGAAGGTTGAGAACCACTGTGCTATAGCACAATGTCATGGAATGTCATGGAATGCTGCTGTGCTATAAGAAATGAGGAGCAGACAGAATTCATAATAACCTGGAGAATCTTATATGAACTGATGCTGAGTGAGGGGCGCAGAACCAGAACATTTTATATAATGACAGATACACTGTATCTCTGCTGACTGACTTTGATAGACTGGGCTCCTCTCAGCAATGCAAAGCTATAAGACAACTCCAAAAGACTCATGATGGAAAAGGCGCCACGTCCAGAGAAAGAATTACAGTCTGAATGCAGACTGAAGCAAACTGTTCGCTCTCTCTCTCTCTTGCTTTGTTTTGTTTCTTCTTCCTTATGGTTCATTCCATTGGTTATAATTCTTCTTTATGGCTCAACTAATGTTTAATGTGAAGGTATACCTAGCACCTGTGTTGGATTGCATGCTGTCTTGGGTGGGGAGGGGGAGGAGACGGAGGGAGAGGAAATTTGGAATCCAAAAACATGTGGAACTGAATGTTGTAAACTACAAATAAATAATTTAAAAGAAAAATAGGCACTTTGATCATACAAAAAAATTATAGCTCCTAGATACGTCAGTTCAATAGGATTTTTTTTCCTTCTGTTTTATTATACTTTCTTTAACTTACAGAATTTCTACATTAATGCTTAGTTGGAGCTTTTTTTTTAACTTTAAAATGGACCAAATTTATTGCAAAAAGACCCACAATCCTAGCAGTTGCATTATCGATAGGATTTCTGGTAGCGAGCCCGAGCTCCAGGGCCACCAAACTTCTTGGATTCGCAGTGCCGAGGATCAGCCACCAGCAGAGTTCAGTCATATTGGATAAGGATGTCTTTTATTTCCTTCTTGGAGGCCTCGTCCACATACTTCTGGTAATAAGCCACCAGGGCTTTGGAGATGGACTGGTGGATAGCATAAATCTGGGCCACATGGCCTCCTCCTTTCACACGGACCCGGATATCTACTCCAGCAAAACGTTCCTTGCCTAGTAGGAGCACAGGCTCGAGCAGCTTGTACTGCAGGGTGCGAGGTTCAATCATCTCCAGTGGCCGCCCATTCACCTTGATCAGCCCATTGCCTCTCTTGCAGTGAGCCACAGCGGTGGCTATTTTCTTTCGTCCCAAGCCCTGGACGGACTGGAGCAGCCCCTTCGACGGCATACTGCTAGTGGGCGGCTCAGGCCCAGAACCGGGCTGGAGGAGGCGGCAATGGCAGAAGCCAGACACTGGGGCTCCTCACCCGCGGGGCACCGAAGCACAAAAGGTAGTTGGAGCTTTTTTGGCTTGCTGTTATCCCCATTAAAAAAAAAAGTTAACTAAGTCATTTATTTGTTTCATCTCTTTTGTTGATGGTGGTAATGAGAAATATAATTTGGCCCTATGAACTGCTTTATTTGCATCCTATAAGTTTTTGTATGTTGTCTCATTATTTTCATAGTTGCATACAATTTTCTCATTTCCATAATTTGTTCTTTGCCGTACCAGTTGTTTAAAATTATATAATTTAGTTTAGTTATTTGCTAATTCTTTCCTTAACGAACTTAATTATTAAGTATAATCTTGTCGCAATGCTGCTTTCCTACATTTTGGGGTAAGGTCTTTATGCATTTGAACTGGGTTTGGGGGGGGGGGCGCTGCATATACTATTTTTCTTTGACCTAGAGATTCTAGATTTTGGCTCCTCTGATCCTGGGAGTTTTCATTTCCGGGTTTCTTCCAGGAATTGTCCAGTGTGCCACATTCCACAATACAATCTAAATGGCTCCTTGCCTCATCATACTATAAAACAGAAGAGAAGCTGATTATCTATCTCTCACAGTGAGAGGGATAGTTGTGATAACTGTAATGATGTAAGAAACTGAATACAATTAATAAAAACCTGTTATTAAAAGAAGTTGACCGGCTGATTCTTTGTGTTTTCATTTGCCGTCTGGTTCTAAGAGTTACAGAGAATTTTCATTTACATTTTCCTCAACTATGATATCTAAGCTTTTTTGGTCCTAACATTCAGAAAGTCTGATATTTCTTGGGTCTTCTCTCCTTGCTGTTCACCAGGTAAGCCGTGATTTTATATTATTTTTCTTACCTCGTCTTCAGGTTTGGTCTCACTGAGTGGTTTGGCTCATTCTAATTTTGAGGGTGACTAGGTGGCCAGTGGATATAGTGCTGGGCCTAGAGTCAGGAAAACTCATCTTCCTGAGTTTAAATCTGGCCCCAGACAGACTAGCTGTGTGACCCTGGGCAAGTCACTTCACCCTGTTTGCCTCGGTTTCCTCATCTATAAAACGAACTAGAGAAGGAAATGGCGAAGTGCTCTAGTATCTCTGCCAAGAAAACCCCAAAGTGCGTCACCAGGAGTCAGACATGACTGAGCGACAGCCACAAAGTCCTGGGGGAAGACACTTCTTGGGTGAACCCCACTGTCTGTTCTAAGGTGCCAGTTTTTCCTCCCTCACGATGACATTTTGCATCTCATTTCATTTCTTCCAGATACGGTTGTAGGGGTTACAGGCAGGCCACTTTCCCCTCCAAATCTTCCTCAGGCTTGCTGCGGTCGTCGCATTGTCCAAGGCATGTCCTCATCATATTTGTTGTTTTTGCTGGCTTCCTTACATCAGTCTCTTCAGAATCTAGGCTGGGACTTCTAGACTTGGGTCAGGCTCCACACCTACACTCTGGAATGCCGTGAGCAGGTCTGCGTGGTCCTGAGTGGGATGGCACTCTTCCTCAGGACTCCGGGGCTGCTCCAGAGCCGGTCTGCCCTCTTGCACAGGATTCCCAGGGTACCCCCTTCCCCTAGAGCCTCTTCCCCTGCTACTCATTCAGGTGCTGCTGTGACCACTCCCATTTTAGGTTCCTTCTTACCACAGACCCTGAACCCTACACTAATTATTACTCTGCCTGAAGCTGCCTGAGCAGCTCCCACCAGGAACCTGTGATTCTTCTGGGCGAACCTTTATCCAGGGCATTTCTCTGAGCTACAAGGCTCAGACTCACCCCAGCAGGCAGCATTCTGTAGTGCCTGGCATCACACGGTGCCAAGTCTACCCAGTATATGTGCCCAAGTGACTGAAGGAGTCTGAAATCCTCCTTTACATTCCTGGTCTAAGTGAAGCAGGCTACCCATGATTCTCTGTATTCTTCCAGAGAGCTACATGTTAAAGTTTCTCTGGTATATGTGTGTGTGTGTGGGGGGGGTGGTATCCAAGCTCCTCACAGGTCCTAGCACCTGGGTGTACACGTACAATACTAGCATTTGAAGCCCTGAGTTTGCCAGTGAACTATTCATTTATATTGCAGTAATCTTGTATGTTGTTTTTCTGGTTCTGCTTACTTCATATGACAAGAGTTCAAGGAAGTCTTTCCATGTGCTCTACCCACTGAACCACCCGGTAGACGGTTACAAGAGTTTGGGGACCAATCAGTCCTCAAAACAGGGGCATCTATGTTGTTTCCAGAGCACTGCTATCACAAAAACAAATGCTTTTAGAAATATTTTGCTGTATAGGGTGTCTTTTGGTCACTAACATCCTTGACATATATGCCTGGCAGTGTAATCTCTGGGTCAAAGGGCATTCCCGTAACTTTTCTGCAGAGTTCTAATTGCTTTTTCAGAATGTTGGGACCAATTTACAGCTCACAATAATGCATTAGTGTGCCTGCCTGTCTTTGCACAGCCCCTCTATCACTGTCTTCTTACCCTGGCCAATTTGTGAGGTGAAACCTCAAGGCTGTTCTGACTTGAATTTCAGCGATCCTTAGCCACATAGCACATTCTTTCACAAGGCTATTACCAATCGGCAATTCTTTGAGAACTGTGCGTTCACGTTGAGCAGCTACATGGTATAAGAGATGGTCTGAGCTCGATGTCAACAAGATATGAATTCAAATCTTGCCTCAGACACTTAGGGTGAGTCTGGGCAAAGGACTTCACCCCTAGAGCACAATGCGAGTATATAATATCCTATTGTTTTCTATCTTAATTGTCGTTATCCTATATCCCAAACAACCAAGTAAATGAGTACTTGGGCTTGTCATCTGCCTGCTAACACAAAGTTAAACAAAGGGTTAGGTACCCTGAACAGCGCATTCTTTCAGATTGCTATGGGAATAATGGACCAGATAGGAATCTATTAATTTTATGAGGTTAAAGTCAGAAATTCATTTTATTGAAGAGCATCATTTGTGTAATGTCTGCTCCATCTGGGTGTGGTTAACAACTGATGTGTTGTTACAGACAACCCATCTCACAGACACTGTTCTCCGCCCGTACAACTGGAATTAATTACTTAAATATCTCTGCGCATCCCAAGTCCGCCTCTTGTACATAAATACATTTGTGTGAGCACTGAACCAAGGGCGGATCCCCTCCAACTACCAAGAACGTCGTCACCTATGTTTTCACCCATAGGATTAGATCCTCAGGAGCTTGGAATAGCTCAATAGGATGGAAAATTTTTAAGAAAGCAACAAAATCAGACAATCCTGTAAGTCAAATGTAATTTTATTGGGGCATGTAAAAACAAAAATTCTTAGAAATTTCAAGTAATCAGCAAGTTCCTGATTTGATGTCCTTACAGCTATACTGTTAATAAGGTCAGAGCTATAAGGTTTGGGCTGGTTTTCACCACATGAAGCAGTTCTTGGAGAAGTCAACTTTAAGAGATTGTACCGTATATTCAGATGTCTTATAAAAGATTTTTTGTTGTTTCTATTGTGGAGGGGGGAGGGCAGGGCAATTGGGGTTAAGTGACTTGCCCAAGGCCACACATCTAGTGTTAAGTGTCTGAGACTGGATTTGAACTCAGGTCCTCCTGACTCCAGGGCCAGTGCTCTATTCACTGCACCACCTACCTGCTTGTCTTATAGAAGATTTTAATGGAACATCTGAGGAGTCTCTACAAGTAACCTGGAACCAGAGAAGTAAAGAGGAGACCGTCTATCCCAGAACATCCAAGAAAAGATGTTTCCTAAAACCAGACAACTACACATCTGAGAGCTAAGATGAAATCTGCTGATTAAATGGACTTTGTGGGCAGGTCACTAAAATGCAGAAAACCTTGACGTTTGGTGAGGCTGACGGTCATCACTACACTTCAGTGTTCTGCTTTGCTGTACCCCTATGTTGAATTCCCTCATTTTCTTGGGGTCCTGCCAACTTCCCCTCTAAATTAGCCCATGGCCTTACACATACATGCTGTGGCTTGTACTATCAGTAATCCATCTTGTTGCTCTTACACTGACCAGTCAGGAAAAACTGTGACCGGTCTCCCACTGACCGAAAAAGGGGGAAACCAAGAAAATCAAGTAATTGGGATTCTGTTTTCTCATAGATTCTATTCCTTCTGTCTGTACAGCTGGACACACAGCATGTACAATGCTGCACAACTGCCTAAGCTGTCTCTGAACTTAGCTCAGAAACTCAGCCAGCACCTACTGAGTCTGGCTTAGAAGCCCTGCTCAACTGCTGGCCCCCAAACACTGTGGATTCTTCCTTTGCCCTCCCAGGGATGGGACAGGAGCAAATGCTAACAACTGTGCTGTGCTTGTGTCACTGTGGTTGGAGGTCTGCACCTCCAATGTGATTCACTGGCAGGCTCCTCTGCCTCCTCCATGCTAACAACACCTCCCGTGTCTCACTTAGGGAACCAGCGGAAGATGCTATGGGAAACACTCAAGGCCCACAGACAAGGCACCTTCCTTTAAGTAAATGTCAGCCAGGTACAGCTATCCCATGAGGAAACTTAGCCATGACCCTGGACCATTCTGGCACCCTGCCTTCTTTGTTCTTTTTTTTTTTTAATTTTATTGACTTGTTTGTTTACTTTTAGGTTACAAGATTCAGTTCCAGAGTCACTTGAGTTTCAGATTTTTCTCCCCTTCCTCCTCACCCCCCCCCCCATGGTGGCATACAATCATGTATAGGATCTGCAAACTCCTTCACATT
>JAQQSW010019101.1:0-11115 GCA_028646575.1 Pseudocheirus occidentalis | reverse complement strand
TTGTTCTTCAGCTAATCTATCATATCCTTTATTCCATTTTACTGAGGACTGTAGCAACTCTTGCTTTGGCTTAGGGGGTGTGTCATTCCCTTCAGTGTCTATGTTTGCTATGGATTCATGTAGAGCAGAGACTCCGCTTTTGCCTGTCTTAGCTCTATTTTGGATATACCATTTCCATTTGATGATGCTAGCCTCTTGGATCATCTGCCTAACCCCTTCTCCCTCCTGTTCTCTCTTCTTTTCCTTTGTCCCTCCTCTTTCTGATTCAAGGCTGTATACATACTTGTTGAATGTTTTTATTAATGCATTTAATACTGGGTCAAGTCAACAAACATTAATTAAGTGCCTGTTCAAAATAAACACAGCGCACAGTATGGCTGCTTCACAGGTTCACTGTTGATCTGGTCAGACAGGAGACACACTAAGAAGGGGTTAATAATCTATTCTAGTCTAGTTTTCTCAGAAGAGGATTGCTGACAATGGGATGACAAACTACTATAGCACAGGGGCCAGTGAGAAGGGGGAACAACTACCCCATGTCTCAGTGGGGTCAGTTGAGACAGGCTCGACTTGTGCTTTCCCTAACTACCCTCAAGCCTCAATGGGGGCCAATTGAGGCAAACAGAGATTTCCCCGCCCCCCCCCCCCCCAAGCCTTGATGGGGGCTGATCAAGGTATGCACAGCATTCATGCAATCAACCCTAAGGTTCCCTTTAAGCCTCAGTGGGGGCCAGTTGAGGCACACATAGCATTTGTGCATTCAACCCCAAGGTTCCCCAATCATTGGCCAATGATCACTTGCTTTATAGGGACAACAGACAAAGAAGGCATATTGCCAGCAATAGCCTCACGAGTTTACATCACCCCATCTCTATATTTCACTGTGCAGTCACAGTGGAGGTTTATATTATTTATCTTTATATAATGCTACGCAAGCGTGGTGGAGATGTTTTGAACTATAGTTATGGGGACTCATATCTAGTACCTGGGAACAAGAAATTGCTATAGCTTTGGATACTGGGAAACTGAACTTTAAGAAATAATAACAAAAATTCACTTTATACACACTAAAATCCACCTTACTTACAAGTAAAATCCACCTTACTTACAACCATGCACTGTGGTAAAGTTACAAAGAAAGGTAAAAAACTGTCCTTGCTCTCAAGCAGTTCAGTCTAACGGCTAAGAAAAAGCCCAGAACACTGGAAAGGACGATTGGTTGTTGTTGGCTTAGGATGTCACTTCATTCCCTGGGCCTTAATTTCTCTGTTGCCAACATTAAAGGGTCAGACTGGGACAAGACTTCTTAACCTGGGGTCCACAGACCCATCAGATTTCAAGGGACCTGTAAATTTGGATGGGAAAAAATCTTTATTTTCACAAATTTCTAACAAAACTTATCATTTCCCTCAATTATGTGTTTGTTTGTTTTTTTTAAACATTACTCTGAGTTGGGGTCCATAATTCAAAATGCCGAAGCTATACACAGTAGAAAAAAGATGATATTCCCCTGGATTAGGTCAGCTTTAAGGTTTCTTCTAGTTCTAAATCCTGTGAAATGCATTTATTAGGATCATTACATCAATTACATGTAGCTCATGCCTGGGGTGGGGGATATTACTGGGTGAGGCTCAGCTTTCAGGTCATTCTGGATTACGGGAGATGACAGCAGGAGGCAGGAATGGTTCCATGTGGTGCAAGACATCATTTCTATCTGAGCTTCAGGGTGTGCCATGGGCTATGGAAATACAGATGGGAGAATGTAGAAGCAGATGTAAAATGAACATGTAGTCTATGCCCCAAGAATGTTGATGGACATTTGAAAAAACTGAGTCTTTGGAGTCTGTTTTTATTTAACTGGCTCAGAAGGTTGAACAGATTTCTCCATTGCTCATGTTTGGAACAGCCTTTTGCCAGAGCCTATGGGAGAGATGGTTTGAATGGGGCTGACTCCAAGTCCGTGGCTTGTTTTTGCAAGAGAATGAACCTGTCAGATCCCTTTTTGAGCTGAAATAAGGCTGAATGGTCCCTTCATGGTGTATGGGGTTGGGGAGCATGCAGCCATCTGACTCTCATGTGTCCTTGACTTAAAAAAAAGAGCACATGTGATTTTACATGCCACTTTGTAAGTTACTTGCATCCCTTTCATTTAATGATCAAATGTGCCCAGTGAGCAGTGGGCCAGCTTGTTCACCTGCATTCCTTACTTCCTCTGCTTGTTCTAATGGCTTTGTTTGGAAAACCCTACCAGCTGGACAGCCTAGTGCCCAGGAATCCACGGTGAGGAAATTCTCTTCAGCGATGGCACTTGTGGGCATGACATACAGGGTTTTGTCCCTTTTACCAACAAAGGCTTGACCCCTGATGCCTGATGCCTGGAGACATCCCACTCGCTAGGAGACAAATCCAATCGCTAGAAGAGTGAATCTATCCATTCTCTGAAAATGTTTTGTTCACCCCAAAAAATAAGGATGGGGAAAAAAACTTCAAAATACCTTTAGGACCCTCCCTCCCAGGGTAATCTATACATATTTTAACAACATCCTTTTGGGGAAAGGAAATCCTCTCTTGGACAACCTTTCCCTCTCTTCACTGCTATAGTGTGGTAGATAGAGCACTGAACTTGCAATCAATAAAATCCAAGTTCAAATTCTGTTTCACACTAGCTATATGACTCTGGGTCAGTCACTTGAATTCTAAACTTTATTTTTTCTATTTGTAAAATGGAGATAATAGCACCTACCTTAAAAGACTGAGCCTCAAAAGAGCTAACATGCACAGAGCATTACAAACTTTAAAGTGTTATATAAAGTTAGCTATTTATTATATTAGTTTGGGAGTTTGGAGGTTCCCAGTTGGATGGGGCGTATAGGAGAAATCTCTTTCGTAGAATTATAGAATGTCAGAAACAATTGCTATTTATATTCATTAGAGGTCATTATTTGACTTATTTCTAACCTAGCCTTTATTTGACTGAGGCAATGCCCATTCAATGATTGAGACCTGGGAAAGACCTTAGCTTAAAAGGGCCATGGTCCCACTGCATCCAGGGCCATCTTCAGTTGTTCTGACGTACATCTTGCCATTGGACCCAGATGGCTGGAGGAGAAAGTGAGGCTGATGACTTTGCACAGCCCTCTCTCACTTCAGTCCAATCACTTGCAAGTCACGGGATCACCTTCCTGATGTTGTGGTCCTCTTTGAGAATGAAGGACAAACAAAGACAACAACAATGGAATGTCAAAGTCATAAAATACTACTACAGATACGATCAAATCCAAGCCCATATTTTTACAAATAAGGAAACATTCAATACCATCGAACTCATATTTCCCCTCCAGCCCAAGTTACTTTCAGAAAGGAGGCTGACATTTTACTGGAAAGGCTGTGGAGAACAGCAGAAATGCCAGACTTGGAGCTAGAAGATCTGAATTTGAATCCTAGCTCTGACATTTGCTAGCTATGTGGTCCTGGGCCATAGCTAGTAAAGTGAGTAAGTCACTTACCTACTCTATTGCTTTAAAAGCAATATAAGAGAGAGACTTGGACTATAAAGCACCACCCCTCCCCCCAAGTTATCCACTGTTCAAGTAGCACGGATTATGTGGGTTGAAGGTTCGAGGCTAAAAATTCTTGGCCTTTCTCCTTCCACAGCTGCTGTTCTGTTACCACTGGAATTTCCTACTGAGATGGGGTCATGGCAATTTAGACAATATCCCACAGCATCTGGAATAAGAGTAGAGTCCCCATATCAATGTTTATATACAAGACCAGTCCCACATATATGCTAGCCTATTTGTAGAATATTACTCCTATCCAATAATTCCTGCCATCAATCATATCCTGGAGATAGACAGCAAAGAGGGGGCATGATAAATGGGCTGGCACTCACTCACTCACACACGCTATTTAGGAGAAAGAATTCTGAAACATTCTTAAATCTTTTCTATTAATGAAAATTAGTTTTTATGATGAGCTGGTAATTAGCTTGGAAGATACAGAAAGCTTGGTCCTCAGGGTGATGAATCACAGAATTTTAGTTAAAAGGCACCTCAGCCATCATTTAGTCAAGGTATATTTGAAGAAGAATCCCTTACTGCAATGTTTTCAATAAATGGTCATTCAGCCTGTCTGAAGATTTTCAATGAGGGGGCCTTACTGAAGTTCTAAGTCTTAGAAAGTTTTTCCTTACATCAGCTCTAAACTGGCTTCTTCTACTTGTTGCATAAAGGGCAGATTTGTAAGCTTCGAATAGGCAAACAAGTGACTTGCCCAGGGTCACACAACTAGTCAGTGTCTGAGGTAAGATTTAAGAGAATAGTCCTAAGTGTAACATATGTAGACCAGGCCAGAGGGAACCACCCCTGGAAGATGAATCGACCTGGGTTGATTTGGGGGAGAAAAAAATATACAAGGAAAGAAGGACCAAAGGCAAACTGTGCCAACCTCACATTTTAGTTTGAAACCAGCCATACCTAACTGATCTAGGTTATAGAGATACACTTACTTGGAAGGAGGCCATTTGTGCCCTCAACAAGGAATGGAGGGAGACCAAACTATCCAGGTCCTCATGTGTAGAAGGAGATAGATATTATAGAGGAGAAAGTTTGTTCCCATCTTGAAAACTTTAGAATAAATTTTTATAAAATGTCTTTTTCTCTAATAATTGTCTCATTATGATGTAATGAATTACCTAGCTACTCAGTCTCCAGACAAGCACACCTATAAGGCAAACACATTTCATGCAAATAAGAGATATAGGGTGAGCAATTTGAAAAAAAGATGCTAGAGAGGCAGGGAGGCCTGGACCATTGAGATTGAACCAGTCTGTTTATCCTTGCCCAACTATTTACCTTCACCAAGACTGCCCTAGCCAGGCAGGGCTCTTTGCCTTTGAATCAATTACACAGATTTTTGTTCTGGGATCAAACAGGCAGAGTTGGATGATGCCTGAACACAGATGATTCATGTTAGGTATATGTTTGGTGATGCTGCAGAAGTTATAACTGTCTACACCTGGGTTTCCCCTTGTTTTCTGCAGCTTCCAGGGAAGCAGTCTGTTAACTAACCAGCACCAGAGAGTAGTATTTATTTTGACTAATAGGTTCTGGGCCAAGGTTCTATGTTAGTATTTAGTGAGTACATGCTCATTTTCCCAAAGTTTGAAGTAACCCAAATGCTTCTCATTTCGCCAACTTTTAGATTAATTTTTGCTCTCACCACTTCAGATTCTCCTGAGAGGTGCTTCTGGTCCCAGTTTCTGTAGAAGTTTAAGAGTGGTCTGGATTATACTTCAAAATTATTAAAATAGAAAAATCTCTCATCTCTGCTTTGAGCTTCCACCTGGCATCAGGGAAACCCTTTTTGCAAATAACCAACCTTAAGACTTAGACAACTAACTTTTTAGTGGTCACATGATTTATTAAAAAATACAATATTGTTGTTTAATTTAATTAGTCATGTCCAACTTCATGACCCAATTTGGGATTTTCTCAGTAAAGATCCTGGAGTGTTTTGTCAGAATCTTGTCTAATCTGAAGCACAGCCTTTAGCTGGTAGAGGATGGACCCAGTTGCTCTGAAACTCCTATTGAACAAGAGATAATTTGACCCATGTTCATAGCGCCCCCTGGTGGTCACATTCTCATTGTCACCCAAGTGGGAAGAAAGGGTCAGAAGATTCTGGATGCTCCTCTCTGCCTTGGCCCAGGAATAGCCATCTTCCAAAATGCTTTGCTCTACCCTAGCTCTTTCTTAATTTCATTCCAGATGAAGTTGAAAGGCAATATGATAGGTTTCATCATTTCTTCAAATAATTCATAAATTCAGAGGAACTCACAACTATGACATACTGTGTAGGAGTATTTCAAGGTCTGATAAGGTAGTAATTACTAGGGCCGAATAATTGGCGCTGACAACCAGGAACAGGAATGGTTTCTCTCTTTTTCTCTTTTTATTGAAACATACTGTGTGATCAGGAAAAAAAAGACAGTTAAATTGAGTTAATCATCAGAAAGACAGCATGCCCACCACCCTCTGTGTTAGATCAAAGGGAGGGTGATCTATTAGGAGGTGAGGGAGCCCCGAACAGCTAATTTAGTACTCGACAGGCTGCAGGCTTACCATCTACAAGGGCAATTAGTGCATATATGAAGGACGGCACTGTTCATTCAGTTCTGACTTAGAGGAGCTTTTTGAGAAAGTGGATCAATTCTTAGCATTGGCAGCTTCTTTGCTAGGAGCTCACATTCTAGACAGGCTCAGGGGCATGTTGAGAGAGGAGACTAAATACACAGATCTTCCCTATATAGAGGCTAAGAAGTAATAACGAAAAAGTGTCTAGAGGTTGACACTCTAGAAAAAGATGATGCTTTCAGCAGGAACAGAATATTGTCAGTCAGTTGGTAAGACTTTATAAAGTATCTACTCATGTGCCAGGTGGATAGAGAGCTGGCTTCACACACTTACTAGCTGCGTGACCTTGGGCAAGTCACTTAATCCTGTGTGCCTCAGTTTCCTTATCTGTAAAATGAGCTGGAGAAGGAAATGGCAAATCACTCTCTAGTATCTTTGCCAAGAAAACCCCAAATGGGTTCACAGAATCAGACACGACTGAAAATGAGCAACAATGTGAGCCAGGCACTATGCTAAGCTCTAGTGATACAAAGAAAGGCAAAGACTGACTTTGAGGAGCTCATAGTCTAATGGGGAGACAGCATGTAAAGGGCTACATACAAACAAGATAGAGACAGAATAAATTGGAGGTAATCAATAGAGGGAAGACATTAGAATTAAAGGAGATCAGGATATTCATGTGGTCGTTGATACTTGAACTGCTATCATAAGTGTATGTATATACATATCTAAATATCTATGTGTACATGTATATTTATGGATACATGCAGGGTGTCCCAAAATTCTTAGTTCACTTTTCTGTGAAAAGCTAAACACCACACTAAGACTTTTGGGACATGCTGTATCTGTGTATAGTACTTCCTACCCTGGAATATTATATACATGAATATGTTCATGTTTTCTCAGAGTGATTATATTTTTAATAATAATTCAATGCTCCGATGACTTTGTGGTCTTACTGATGTAGATGTTTTCTCTAGTGATGTAGAGTTTGGTCATGCAGTAGAAAGAGCACAGAACTTAGAATCACATCATCTGAATTTGAATCCTGACCCTCACTCCTGATATGTTCATAGGAAAGTTTTGTTAACTTTTTGAGCCTCACCTTCCTGATCAATAAGATGGTAGGTAGGTTACATTATTACCTCTCTGTTTCCTTCCATCTCTAGAGCAATGGTCCATTCATGCCTGCCCATCCTGTGTTATTTGTCAGCACGGCCTCTTCTTGATTCATTGACATGCTCAGTGGCTGCGTCTTGTTCTCTTGCTAGCGTAAAGCTGTTGTGGAAGCAGAAGGGCTATCCATCGGTTGCCTTTTCCTCTCATCTTATGACCAGTCCATCTTCTTTTTCAATCACGTATTTCTTTACCCTTCTTTTCTTTCATAAATTTTTCACTGTGTTGTGCCTGTGCTGCTTTTTTTCATTGCCTTTTGGGGTAATATTCAACTGCAGTTATTCAGAGATTGTAGTGTTCTATGACTCTTGGCTGTACAGCGTTATCAGAAGGATATTGAGATGGAAAAAAGAACCTTTATTTTAAAGATAGAGTTGGGGACATTAACATAGTTTTGTAATTATTCAAAGGCAATTTGAACTGTTCTCATTCTGATTGAACTTACTACCCACTGGCATAGTTTGTCCAAGAAATTATATATATATATATATATATATATATATATATACACACACACACATACATATATATATATACACACACATATATATCTATATCTATATATTGATAGATGAGCTCTCTAGGTTGTTCTTTGGATTAGATATAGTCTAGACAAGGGGTTCTACATAGTTTTTTTTTTTGGGTGCTGTGGCCTGCCTATGAATCTGTTCTCAGAACGATGTTTTTAAATGCAGACAGTAAAATATTTAGGGTTACAAAGGAAACCACTGATATTGAAATGCATTTATCAAAATATTTTTTAAAAAAACCCTAGAATCTCAGTTAAGTACCTCTGGCACCTTTCATTTACTTGTCCTTTTCTCTGTAGTTAGGACAAACTCTTTAGAGGAATTACGAATCTCGTTTAGGAGTTTCTGCGATATTCTAGGGCTCACTGCAATCAGCTCAAGGGCATCTGTAAATAAAATATCTGGAAGACCTCACTGTCTATAGTGGATTCATCTTTGACTTGGACCCTGAGCTGCATAGATCTCCTCCATGACAGTGGTGAACACCCTTGGTGAGTATTGGTCTCCCTGTTTCATGCGTTAGTTAGTACTGAGGAACAGAGGGTTATCAAAAAAGTCATCTGTCGCTTTGTCTTTCAAGTAGTAGGAGTTGAACCTCATGGATCATGTGTGCGGATGGACCTTTAGAAGTCATTTTATAGAGTATGCAACTGAGTTTCCCAGGCAGCTTCAAAGACACAGGCTCAGTGCTCCAGTGTAGTGAGAGAGAGCTATTCCCTCTGCCTCCTCCAGCACACAGAAGTATCTTGTATAATTTTGACATCTCTAGGGATATGACTTGTTGAAAAGCCTTTAAAGGCAGTGTTCTGCCATATCAAATAAATGCTGTAAAAAATTCACCATACAATAAGCACAGTGTGATCTTCAGTATATTTTTAGTTAATTGTGTGATAGTAAAGTTGTGGTCTCTTGTGAAACAGAGCTTTTGAAAGTCTGCAGGTTACCTTCCAATGCATTGATAAAGATTGCTTAATGTGTATGTAGATTCTCATACACATTTCACACAGATGGGCATAGGTCAGTAGCTATTGGTGCTGTCTTAGTTGCAATATATGTGAGATCCCCCTCCCCTCACCTACCCACCCCTGGCCCATGATTTTGTTAGATTCTCTTGAAGATGCTTTGAAAATTGATCCCTCAATTCCCTCTAAACTGTGTCATTTCCAGTAGTGGCTTCCTCTTTGCATGCCTAATTCACACCAATTACTTTTCCCATCTTTGTTTTCTTCAGTGCCATTTTCACTTCTTTGAACAGTACACTGGTGATTGCCATGTTTGAATCCAAATGTGGTCCCTCCACTATCATTCATGATGACAAGAGTTTATGTAAATATTTGCAGATCTTTTTTTGATAGATTGTAAGCTCCTCGAGAGCAGAGATTGTTCCATACCCCCATTGCCTGACATGTTAGAGACTTCTAATAAAATATTTGTTGATTTTTCTATTCTTAATCTTTCATCTTTATCATTTCATGCTTAAATGACTATAGGATAAGTTTTTAGTTGGATTTCTTACTTTCTTTATAAGCTGTATTTTCCCCTATCGACTGTTTCTCATATTTATTGTGAAACATGGCTCTTAACCTTATGTCATCCTTCCTTGTAAGATTTTACAAATAATTTTATATTCTAAAGAAACATTGCCCTAGGTTCTTTATGGTTGGCAAGTAGGCCAAATATTTTCTAACTTAAGGTTTAGGTTCTTTGGTCTCTTTGTTATAATTATTGATTTACTGTGGTTAAACTTTTGTATAAAATTGTTATAATTGGCACCAATGTCCTTTTTCCCATCCATTTCCCATTTTTTAATGTCAAAACTTCCTTAAATGGGTCAGGTTGGAGTCGCTTGAACTACATGCCATAACTTTTCTCCATCTTTTTTGTTTATTCCAGCTTTGTATTAATTCTGATCTTTGCTCTACTAAATGAGTGAGATAACTGTACATATAAAATTGATTCTTAAATGACTCCTAGATTAATAATGAGTCATTTATTATGTTAAAATATATTACTTTTTTGGTTATGCAAAAATCATATGTTTGATTATATTATATGTAACATTCTATGTGTATACAATTTTCCACACTTCGCAATTTAATGTTGACTAATATCTACAGAGGAAATGATCCACGTATAGATATGTTTGCATTTTTGTAGCTGAAGACAATGTTATTGAAAGTAAAAGATTGTACCTTAGATGCCACTAAATGGAAGTATGGCTGTGTTTCCATGAGTACACATGAATTTCATAGTTCTTAAAGTTTACTCTGAGTCAGGCCCAGTAAATACTTCCAATTGGGGCAGAGGGTCTTAATTATATAGTTTGCCTGGTAAAGGGAGATAAAGGCTGTTTAAATAATATGCTAATTGCTCTCCTGTGTGCCAGACGTGTGTATCCCACTTTGATTGAGAAACTGGAGTGTAGCTAAGATGGAAACCTATAAGACTGAACAGAAATCCAAAATGATCCAAAGACCATCAGAAGCATAACTATTTGGGGAGTAAATAGTTCTTCCCCCAGTCTCTTCCCCTGCCCCCTCACCACTCCAGATAGGAGAGAATTTAAATCTGTAAAGATAAGAGGAATATAAGCTGAGAGATAGTCAAGGGCATAAGGGTTTGCTGTCAGTACAAGATGTGTGGAAGCCAGTGGGGTTATAGCAGCACACGGCCACTGCCTCCTCTTAGCCAGCTTTGTGAGCCCTTTTTCCTCTGGTTATGCTTATGGTTGAGGTCACTTGGAGGAGAGGTCTGACAGGGACTGGGGGCAGACTCTCTTTGTGCCACTCACCTACATAGCAGTCAGCTCTCAGGCCCTCTATCACCTCTCAATAAGTTTTTGCCTTTGTGACTTGCATGAGATTTCAGTTCTCTCCTTCAGGAAAGAGGAGAGGAGAGACTGTCTTTTTTAGAGTAGTCACAGTACCTAATCGTACTTGGGTGAGAATATTTCTGATGATTCCTATCCCATTCTGTAGTTGTGTATCTCACCTTTATTCTATAGTTGTATGGGAATTACTTGGGACAAAGTACAATAATTAAATTCATTGACTGATACAATATCCCTTTCAACTTTTGCCATCTTTTAATTAATTTTTCTTTTAAATTTTTTAAAAATTTATTTTGCTAAATATTTTTTTAATTTTAATTTATTTTCTTGGTTACATCATTCATTTCCACAAGGTTTTGAGTTACAAATTTTCTCCCCTTTTTGTCCCTACCCCCCAGCCCAAAACATTGATCCCACTGTAAGACCCCTCCCACAATCTGTTCCC
>JAQQSW010019100.1:0-11115 GCA_028646575.1 Pseudocheirus occidentalis | reverse complement strand
TCTTTAAAGTGTTGTTTTCTTCAGTCAGGTTGTTGACTCTCTTTTCATGATTTTCTTGCATCATTCTCATTTCTCTTCCCAATTTTTCCTCCACTTCTCTTATTTGGTTTTCAAAGTCCTTTTTCAGATTATCCATAGCTTCTAGGCATTCTTCAAGTGTCTTGGAAGCATTTGGTGTGGGACCTCTAACTGTGTTGTCTTCCTCCTATTCCATGCTTTGATCCTTTTTGTCCACAAAAAAGGATTCTAGAGTTTTATTCCTGTTCTTATTTTGCTTCCTTTTCCTCATGTTGGCCAGTCAATTAATTGGTGGGGTTGTTTTTAGCTCTGTGAAACTCTGCTTCCAGGGGGGAAAGCTCTGTTCCAAATCACTGGGGTTTTCCCAGCTGCCGGAGCTGTTAGGGGTGTTGCAGCACCCTCTCCCAGCTTTGCCTTGCTGAAAGCACACCCTAGGACCACCACCCAAGACCACGACCCAGATGCAGGCTGCTCAATGCAAGAGCACTTGGCCCTGATCAACTGATTCAGCCCCCATGTAGAGTCCTCAAGCCAGGGGCTCTGAAGAAGCCCAGTGGGGGCAGCCACAAGTTACAGCAATTCCTGCCCTTCCCCCACTGCTTCCTTGACCTGGGGGCAGATTGGCCAAACTGCTTTTCTTCCCCCAAATTAAGTTTCAAAGTTTTACTTTCACTGTCCGTCTCTAACCCTGGTTTGCTGGATGTGAAGATCCCCTCAGGTGCAGTAGATCTTCTCTGAAGTAGATTCAAGCTTCGGCTTGGGAGACTTGGCTCCTCCTGGCCGCCCTGGGGCCTGGCCTGGCCATGTTTCTGTTTTAGGCTGGGCTGGCCTCAGCTCCTGGCCTGCCATGGTGAGCCCCTGCTGCCGAGCTGCCTTCAGCGAGAGATGTGTTTTCTGTATTTTTGTGAGTCTGAGAGTCCTAGACTTTCTCTGGGGTCATATTTTATGGTTGTTTAGGGTGGTTGTGTGGGAGCTGCAGAACCTTGCTGCTTATTTGCTGCCATCTTGGCCCCAACCCCCTCCAGTGTCCTTTCTACCATACCAAAGACTTCCTCATGATTTTGAGATTCCATAATTCTGTGATTTTATTTGGAGGTAATAATTTCTTCAGAATGCCTAAATAAGATGCTTTGTCCTTTTTTTCTTAGCACACAGAAATAGTAGTAAAAATATCAGAGCTTACCCTGACCCATTTTTAAGTGCCACTTTCTTTTTCCCTACAGAATGAGAGCAGCTATTATATTGAATAGCTAAAATAAAATGCATGAAAGATGAATTTGGTTTTCCTAAAAAGAAAAGTCAACAAAACAGCAATTTGTTGACCAAAATAAAATGCATTTGAAAAAATATTTCTCCTGGCTAATCTGAGGAGCCAAAAGTCATCCAGGCCACCTAAGCCACAAATTAAAAAGAAAGCATTCTATTCCACTCTTGACTAAATCATTGTTTTCAATTTTCTTGCATGCATATTTAACTGAAAGTACATTAAATATCAAGCAAATGAGTTTTTTAAGTGCCTGAGAAAATGAAATATTTGCACAGGACATATTCTAGGCATGTGGAAAGGTATGACATCACTGTCATCAGAGGCTATGTAGTATAGTGGAAAGAACTCTAGATCTGAAGCCCATAAGAACAGGGCACAATTTGGTTTGGATACGTGCCAGCTAGATCTCCCTTGAGTAAATCATGAAGTTTCAGTATTCTCATTTATTAATGATAGTGAGTATTCCTATAGAATTTTAAGACATGCAAAGTGCTTTAAAAATATCAAGTGTTTTAATTCTCACAATAACTAGGTGCTGTTATTTTCACCATTTTATGGATGAAGAAACTAAGGTTAAGTAATTTGCCTACTGCCACACAGCTAGTGTTTAAGGTTGGATTTGAGCTCAAGTCTTCCTGACTCACAGGCAGCTAAGTGGTTCTGTGGATAGAGTAATGGACTTTGGCATCAGGAAGACCAGAGTTCAAATCTGTCCTTAGACAGATTTGCTACTCTAAGGGCAGGTATGTGGCACAGTGTATAAAGTGCTGGGCTTACAGTTAGAAAATTAATCTTCCTGAGTTCAAAAATCTGTGTGACCCTGGTTAATTTGCTTCCATTTCCTTATCTGTAAAATGAGCAGGGGAAGGAATAATAAGTGACTTTCCTCAAGTTACACAGAGAATAAATAGCAGAGGGACCATTTGAATCCAAATCCTCACAGCTCAACTTCAGGCACCTTTTCATTATACTTTGTTTCCAGGTTTCTTACAGTTTACTGCCCTCCATGTACTCTGTGATCCAGTAATATGCTATTTTAAGTTCATCAAAATTTTTAAATATCTATAATTAGGACAGCTTGCTAGATGCTACAGACATAAAGAAAAAAAAACCACTACTGATCTCAAAGAACATACCTTCTACTGTTGGGACATGTGTATAAATTGGAAACAGAGAGGACAACTGAGCAAACACAAAGTCTTAACACTGCACTAAGATTTATGGGACTCCCTGAATAAGGTAATATAAAGTATTGTCAAGAAAGAATGGACATTCACAGCTGGAGCAAGAGGAGAAGGAAATCAAGAAAACTCTGAACAATAGTCAGCCCCCCAGGGGTGGGGAACCTGTGGCCTCCAGGTCCTCAAGTTCATGAAGCTTGGATTTGGTCAAATGACCACACTTGAGGAGCTGGAGGGCCACATGTGGCCTGGAGGCCTCAGTTTGCCCACCCCTGAAGTCTAAACTGTGTCTTAAAGGAAGGTGGAGATTCCAAGAGAGAAAGGGAAGAAGTTGTGCATTCCAGATCTAGGGGACCTCCTGAGCAAAGACAGGATGACAGAAGATGAAATATTGTTAGTATGGAAGTTTATTATAGAGCAAGTTCAGACAGCATATTTGTTACAATTGGTGGGCCTTGACCAATCTCCTACCTTACTTGCCCATGTGGCTGGATTAGGAAAAGCACATTAAATACCAAGCTCTAACAGCTGGGTTTCAAACCACTCAGTCAGCATTATGAATACCTTGACTGAGTTGCAAAAAAATAAGTTTTGGAGGCATCAACTTCAATGAAGTTGCTGTTCCTCCTCTTTTCTCAAAGAAGACCAAAACCATCATGAGTGTGATGTCTTGATTTGCAAATGAATTGGATTTAAGTGAGGAAGAGCGAGGAAAAGTCATCAGCCTCACTTTTTCCTCCAGAGTCATTGGGGTCCAGCAGTAAGACATAGGTCATGACAACTGGTCATGGCTAGGTATGGGAGAGACTTTGGTCTTTTTTAAGCTAAGGTTTTCCCCAGGTCTCAGTTTGTCTGAGGCAACACCCATTCAGTAGGTAAAGGCTAGGCCAGAACTAAGGTAAAATAAGGTCTATTTTTCCTTCACAAAATAGTAAATCAGGCAGGGGAAGACTCTCAGAGTTTCTGGTCAGAATAAAAACAGTTGCTATTTACACTGACTCTGAGATATCAACCACTCCCTTTGCCCCCCCCCCCAAAAAAAAACCAATGATCAAATATGGTTTGGGCTGGGGTGCCAATCAGTGAGATCCAGAGTGATTTGGGCTTAAGGCATAGTGGAGTAGCTTCATTTGAATTCCAATGGGCTTTATCAAAGCCTATTTCTTCAGAGCTATATTTCAAGAAATCATATGTAAAAACTACATGAGACAAAAGAGTTAATTTTCAGGAAAACCTGGACCTGAGACCATTTCTGACAGTTCTGACATTCTCTGTGACTAGAATAAGGCATTTAATTGCAAGAGTTACACTTTTCTCAACTAGAAAATGGGAATAATAATATGCATAGTACTTACCTCACAGAGTTGAATTGATGGTCAAATGAGTGAAAGTATGCAGTTAGGATTTTTCCATTTGGACTAGGTCTGTGTAAAATCCAAATCAGAAGCAGCTGGTACCGTAGAAAGAGTGCTGACCCTGAGACCTGAGTTCAAATCTAGCCTAAGGAATATCATTAATCAATAAACATTAATTAACACTTATGTGTCAGGCATGTTCTAAGGGCTGAGGACAGAAATATTTAAAACATATGTAGACAATTCCTATCCTCAAGGAGCTTACAACCTAAAGGGGTAACTCCAACAAACACATAAAATTGAAAAAGGAGCTGGTACTGGGGAGAACATTTGAAGTGGGTCATGATGCAGATGCCAGAGACATCCCAAAGTAATGCAGCAGGTGAAAAATGAGGGGACTCTGTCTTGATTTGCAAGTGAATTGGATTTAAGTGAGGAAGAGCTAGGAAAAGTCATCAGCCTCACTTTTTCCTCCAGAGTCATTAGGGTCCAGCAGTAAAATATAGGTCATGACAACTGGTCATGGCTAGGTATGGGAGAGACCTTGGCCTTTTTAAACTAAGGTCTTTCCCAGGTCTCAGTTTGTCTGAGGCAACATCCATTCAGTAGGTAAAGGCTAGGCCAGAACTATTTCTATATGCCTCAGTTTACCCCTGTAAATAGGGATAATAATAGCTCTTACCACTCATGATTATATCGGGGATTAAATGAGATAATATCTCTTAAAACTCTTAGCATATGCCTGCCACATAGTAGGTACTATATAAAGCTTAATTCCCCCCAAACCAATATCCTAAAAAGTCATGTGATAATGGTTGCTAAGAGCATGCAGTGGATCTTGGGCTAGGCTGGGAGGCAGGTTCAAAGACTGCCTCTGTTACAGACCAGCTCTGTGTCCATAGGCAAATCACTGATCCTACAACCTCTCTCCCTTCCTCCATTTTCTAAGAAAAATGTGTTGACAATCTGTATAAAGGAAGGAAGTTTCCACACCTGTAGTTCTCTACACCAGTAACATAATAGGTTCAGAAAAACCAAGGTGTTTATTACAAATATGTACGCATTGCATATCCAAGAAAGAGAAATGATGCCATGTGGAAACGATTTAACTATCATTGTAGGATGAGACTTAGTTAAATTATGAATACCATATTATGAATATAGTTTCTTTATAGGCAGAATAAAAACATATGTCAAGTAAGTCAGTTTTACATAGAATCAAAAAATCTTGGGGTTGGAAAGGATCTCTGAGGTCACCAAGTTCAGCCCATATCTGGCCGTAGCTACAAGGGAATAGAATCTTCAGCATTTCTTTTTCTGTCATCAGTGATTTCACAATCCCCTCCAATAGACTGTTCTATGTGGGATGCCAAAGCATTTCAAGAAAAAATCTTTCCTTAAGAAGCTTATAATTTAGTTGAGAGAACAAAGGTGTAGTTTGGAAATCCATCATTCAGCCACCGAGAATTTATTAATTACCTACTGTAGGCCGGGCACCATGCTAAGGAATCAGGATATAATGAAAGACAGGCCCAGCTCTCAAGAAGCCCACAGCCTAGTGGGGGAGATAACATGAAGACAGGTATGTGCAAAATGCATCAGAGAGGCTGCTGGGGCAAAAGTTGGGGGGCTTGAGGGCTAGTTCTGTCTCTACTGCTAGACAGTTTTGTGATGTTGGGTAACACTCTATCTCCTTTTGTATATTTAATGAGAAAGTTGAATAAGATGAATTCTCAGCCTCTTTCCTACAATCAATTGTATGATTTTGTTTTGGAATATGATTTTTGACATTAAACAACAGAAGTAGCAGGCAGCCATGTCACTTATATGTAACACCTTAATGTTTGCAAAGAGTATCATAGACCACATCTCATTGGCCCCTCACCATAACCCTGCTGGTCACAACTATAGCTTCTAATATCTTCTTTTTACAGATGAGTGAACTAAGACAGCCTGATGCTATGTAACTTGTCTGTGATCACACATTTAAATAGGAGAGGCAGAATTTGAACCCAAATCCTATAGACTCCAACTCTAGCATTCTTATCACCAGGAAATTCTAGACGTCAAAGAACCGTGGGTATACATACCACCTCTGACTATTCATTCAACCATGAACAAGCCATTTAACCCCTCTGAACTCTATACTTTCTTTACCTAGAGAATGGGGCTATAGATAGGTGAATATTTGATTCACATAGTGGTTTATAGAAATGTATATGATTGTTCTGGGGTCTTTTATGAGGAGGGAAGACAGCCTGTGGTTTCATTTGTCTAGTGAGATCCCAGTGAAGACTGTCCCTAATCAATGCAGACTGACACCGTCTCTGTAACTTTAGAATATTATAAAGTGTCATCTGGAGAAGTAATATGTTGAGACTTGTTGAGGGTCAGAGAGCCAGTAGATGTGAAGGATGGAGCTGAATTGAAGCCTTCCTGACTCAGATTCCAGCTTTTCATCTACTACGTCCATAGTCTCTCCCTTGTGATAACAGATGCAAAGCACTTTGGAAATGTTAAAGGACCGTATAAATGTCAGTTATTTCTTTCAGCAGCAGCAGCAGCATCCTATTCTCCTCTGACTTTGAGCCAATATGGAGCCTGCTGACAACCATGTTTATTGAAGAATAACATGGAAAGACTATCCAGGACCGCTTGGCATTAGGTGATCTTGAAGATAGGGAGAGTCTCAGCAATGTGAGTGTGAGAGTATTAATGCTTAAGCCAGAAAGGAATATAGGTAGGAATAAGGAAGAAATGGTGGATACAAAATTAAGTTATTTGAAAATGTTGTATGAATCATATGATGTTGTGTGTGCATTTTTCAAATCTTCATAGACCCTCATCTCAAAGGGAAAAAACTCTTTGCTTAATTAGAAATGGTGAGTTGAGAGTCCAGAGGGTAGGATTTTGTCTATCAACTCAGTCAACGGAAGAATCAGAATGTTTCCCAGGTAGGGTAATTTACCATGAAGTCAGGGAGCAACAAGGGATAGATTTGGGAGTTTAAAAAGTCTATCCAGGCCATTGTTTCTGTTTTACTATCCTATAACTATTTGTTCATCCACTGCCTTCCACAGAATCTGAGTTTTATGGAGCCATAATATAGGATTCTCAGGATCTCAGGCAGAGGCAACGCAAGGCTGTCGATGGCACTGTTAATTAATGAAGAATTCTACTTAGGGAGGGAATGGGTGAGTATCATATTTTTCTGAAAATGAATCTTGAGTGCCTCCTTGATTATACTGTACATCTGCTTCTATAATCATTTAGAGACTGAGGCATGAGATGGGTCTAGTGATTATAATGATTTAGGAGGAGAAATAATGTGTCAGAACCATCAGAGATTCTACAATTTCATGGTCTGTAGCATTAAAAAAAATCCGACTACCTCCCATCATCAGATCTGGGTGTGTTACACTGGAATATTGGCTATTGTGATACTTGGAGCAATATAACTGATTGCAAGTTTACCCTACCCTCCCCTGACATGCATGTCACATATATCCAAGTTACTAATGAAGAAAAGGGGAAAGTAATATATTTTTATTAGAAATTTCTTTTGGGTCTAGGACGTTATGGCATATTTGAAGGAGGGAAGGAGATTATTCATTAAGTGTTTCCTAAGAATTATTCATAATTTCATCTAACAATATTAAAGACCCTACAGACCTCTAGGATTCTTCAGCTGGTGCTGAACAGGGCTGCCCAGCTACTTAATGAGGTTAACCATCTGGAGCACATAATTACACCTCCGATCTGAAGTTGGTGATAAAGACCTAAGGTTCTGAAATGGACTCATCAACTCCTTTGTGATTCAGGGGGTGGTTTTGTTAGGTGCACCCAATGCATATTGTCTTCATTGTGGCTAATGAGTTCAAGAAGGAAACCAAGAGTTTGGAGGGTTGGGTTATTTCTATTGAATATCCCTATCCAGAAATATGAAAAGCAAAATCTTCTAAATGGGTCTGATTCAACAGATGTTTGGCCTCACATATCTGGTTGGTTGATGGATTTTCTCCCTGTTTTCCTTCTACAATATCCCACCTCCATATTTTTGTTAACGCTTCCCTTTCTCCTCCATATCTTGGCATTTACCTCACACAGAGTCAATTGCCTTCTCTAGGTAGGTAACTCATGAATCAAAATAGCCAGTCCTAATATCTCTCTGGATTCCTGGCCATACATTAACAGCTGTTGCTTGCTAGACATTCAGTATATCCAAAACAGAAGTCATTATCTTTCTCCCTGAATCTATCCCTCCGAAATGCACAAAAGGGGAAACACCGACAGAATCTATTAAGAGAATGATCCTCTCCACCCACCAGGTTCACAAATTTGTAATCATCTTCAATTCATTGCCTTTCACCCCTGTATCTAACCAGTTGTAAAGTCATGTTGATTGTACATTTTCAACATTTCTCCCATCTGTCCCATAGTCAACATTCATGAAGTTATCACTGTAGTTCTGGTCCTTATCACCTTTCCATTGAACTATTGCAACAAACAATGCATTGGTCTGCCTGCTTATATCTGTCCCGTCTCCCATTTATACCCCATATAACCATCAAAAGAATTATAAAGTATGAGTCTGGCCACATCTCTCTTCTGTTCAAATTTTTTTCAATGCCTTTCCATTACTAGTAAGATGAAATACAAAGTTGTCATCCCATTGACATTTAAGGTCTTTAAATCTGTCTGCAGCCTACCTTGTTAGGCATTTCTGAGTATTCACCTATCTCAGCCTTTACATTTCAGTTAAACGTGTTCTCCAAATTGAAATGACACTTAAAGAAAAGAAAAAAAATTCTAACAGTAAACATAATAAAGCCATTTACACATTTCTCAGAATCTGGGTTATAGGAAACTCAGAGGTCATCTAATCCAACTTGCCACCAAACACCACTGGCAGGCAATTAGATTCTGTTTGAGGATATCCATTGAGGAGATCCCATTATTTCTTCAGAAAGTCCTTCCCCCCTCCCTCAATACTGTGGGCCATTGTGAAGGTTTCTTATTGTGAAGGGTTCTCATTTTGAAGGCTTCCATCAAGCCTACATTTGCTTCTTTCAATATCCACCTTCCCACTGTTTCCACTTTTGCCTTCTGAAAACTAGCAGAACAACTTCTTTGTAATGTGATGGCCCTTAAAATATATGAAGACAATTCTCATGTTCCCTAGAAGAATTCTCTGGTTTAAGTTTCCCCAAATCCTCCAACTAATCATTGTATGATATGATTCTTAGTCCTAGTGAAATCATAGAATTTGGAATTGGAAGGGAGTTTTGAACTCTTTTAGTCCAACCCTTCTTGCCTTTTTGGTGATACAGTGAATAGAGCACTAAGCCCAGAATCAGGAGACCTTAGTTAAAATCAAGCTTCAGACACTTACTAGCTAGATGATCCTGGGCAATTCACTTAACTTCCATTTGCTTCAGTTTCCTTATCTGTAAAATGGGATAATAATAACACTGACCTCCCAGAGTTGTGAGGATGAATTGATATAATAATTATAACACACTTAGCAGAACACTTGGTACAGTGTAAGAGCTATATAAATAAGCTAATATTATTATATAAGGAAGAAAAGTGGTATAATAGAGCTGCAAGACTGTAGGGCAATAATTACCAGTTCCTTTTGACTCTTCTAGGGTTGCTAAACCAAGTTCCAGAGTAATTTGCATGATATTTGGTGCTAGAAAGGAATGTTCATACTCCATTATAAACATTAAGTGGGCTAGATGGAGCATATACCAACTAAGGGAGAGTAAAGCTGTCACAGGTATGGACTATCAATAGTAGGATTTCTTCTTTGTTGACTAGGCAAATTATGGACCTGGCTAATAATAACAACAACTTTTAAAAGCTCATATTACACTAGGCATGTATATCCCATGAAAGCTCTAAGGCATACACACACACACACACACACACACACATTTCTAGTCACATAAGAGTTTATGAGTTGAGGAGTTGAGTAGGATAGGAAGGATACACCTATCCATCAGAGTTCTAGGGATACCCTTGAGGAGATAGGGATATTCTTCTAATACCATTGACTCAATCTCCCATCATCATGCGTCCCTCCAGGATTATTTGCTGAGAATCAATTTAGTTGGCCATTCTTAACTGGCTTTTAGAAAGGGGCATTTATTAAGTTGATACATTAAGAATAATTGGTACAGATCCACTCAACAATCAGGAGGGGGGGCAGAGCCAAGATGGCGGCATAGAAGCAGCAAGGTTCTGCAGCTCCCACACAGCCACCCCAAATAACCATAAAATATGACTCTCAACAAAATCTAGGACTCTCAAACTCACAAAAATACAGAAAACACATCTCTTGCTAAAGGCAGATCAGAAGGAGGGGCACATCTTGGCAGGCCAGGAGCTGAGGCCAGCCCAGCCTGAAACTGAAACCTTGGCCAGGCCCCAGGGAGACTGGGAGGAGCCATGCCTCCCAAGCCACAGCTTGAGTCTACCCCGGGGGGCAGATCTACAGCACCTGAAGGGATCTTCACATCTAGCAACCCAGGATTAGAGAAGGTCAGTGAAAGTGGAACTTTCAAGCTGAATTTGGGGGAGGAAAAGCAGTTCTGCCAATCTGCCCCCAGGGCAAGGAAGCAGTTGGGGAAGGGCAGGAACTGCTGTAACTGGCAGCTGCGTCCACTGGGCTGCTTCAGAGGCCCTGGCCTGCTGACTGCGCAGGGGGGCTGAGTAAATTGATCAATGCTCTTGCATTGAGCAGCCTGGATCCAGATCGTGGTCTTGGGTGGTAGTCCTGGGGTGCACTTTCAGCGAGGCAAAGCTGGGGGCTGCAACATCCCCCTAATAGCTCTGGCAGCTGTGAAAGCCCCAGCGATTTGGGACAGAGCTTTCCCCCCCTGGAAGCAGAGATCCACAAAGCTAAAAAAAACAACCAATTAATTGACTGGCCAACATGAGGAAACAGAAGCAAAATAAGAACAGCAATAAAACTCTAGAATCCTTTTTTGTGAACAAAGCGGATCAAAGCATGGAATGGGAAGAAGACAACACAGTCAGAATTCCCACACCAAATGCTTCCAAGACACTTGAAGAATGCCTAGAAGCTATACATCAACTGAAAAATGACTTTGAAAAACAGATTACAGAAGTAGAGGAAAATTTGGGAAAAGAAATGAGAATGATGCAAGAAAATCATGAAAAGAGAGTCAACAACATGACTGAAGAAAACAACACTTTAAAAAAATAGATTAACTCAAATGGCAAAAGAGGCTCAGAAAGCCAATGAGGAGAAAAATGCCTTAAAAAG
>JAQQSW010019099.1:0-11115 GCA_028646575.1 Pseudocheirus occidentalis | reverse complement strand
AGGGTTCTCCAAGTATATCATCATGTCATCTGCAAAGAGTGATAGTTTAGTCTCTTCTTTGCCTACTTTGATTCCTTTGATTTCTTTTTCTTCTCTAATTGCTACTGCTAACGTTTCTAGTACTAGATTGAATAAGAGGGGTGATAATGACTTAACTGTTCTTAACAATACAACTCTGAAGGATTTAGGAGGAAAATGCTATCCAGAAGAGAAAGAACTGAAAGTACATGAACATAAACTGAAGCAACTTTTTTTACTTCATTTTTCTTGAGTATTTTAATCTATATTTTCTTTCACAATATGAACATTATGGATATGTTTTGCATGACTACACATATGTAACCTATGTGGAATTGCTTGCCTCCTCAATGAGAGGGGTGGGAGAGGAGGAAGGGAAAGAATTTGGAACTCAAAGTTTCCAAAACAAATGTTAAAAATTGTTGCTTATTTGTAACTGGGAAAAAATTAAATACTAGATAATACAAAAAAGACAGACTTGAGTGTAATCAATGCAATCATCAATCACTATCATTGACTTGACCACCATATCCCCTCAGATTCTGGGAAAGACAACCCAAGACCCTGAATCCAAGAGCCTTGGGAATAGCAATGCTTCCAGCCTAGTATCCTCAGTCATCCCTTGCACAGCATCCCTTGTGGAAATGCAACCTGGCAACTGCTCCTACAGTGCTACCACCCTATCTATTAAAGGCCTAGAAAAGAAAACGATTTCTACCAAAGTCCTTAGCACTGTCAACATCAACCATTGATAATTTTATCAGAGGAAATGACATCAAAGAAGTATAATTAACATCTATTTTGCCTCTGCCCCATAAGTACCATAGGACCCTTCCATAGACTTTCCATGTCCGTTATTTTCTGCTTTAAAATGTGAACTCCTTGAGAGCAGGGATTGTTCTGCCTTTCTATTTATATACCCAGGACTTGACACAATTCTTTACACATAATAGTAAGGCCTTTAACAAATACATCATTCATTCATTCATTCATTCATTCATTCATTCATTCATTCATGATTCCAGAAGATCTATGGTGAAACAATCTACCCACCTCTTAAGAGAGAAATGAGTGCCATGAGATAAACATTTGTGGTCAATATGGGAATTTATGATTATTTGTTATAATGATTTTTCCAGTGTTGAGAGGGAAAGGCATAAGAAAAATTGTTATTAATTGAAAAAAATTTAATTTTTCAAAATGGAGATAATAATTGTCTTATGTGCAAGAATGTGAAAAACGTAGGAGATCATTGTGCCCGTATCAGTCCAGAATTAAATATTGCACTTACCACCTTATCATTGGAATGGCATAGTAAAAGGAAAGGGGTCATTGTCTTGCTCTTAAGTGACTCTATCTAATCATAGAGAATAGCTTACAATTTTCTGGCAATTTAAGATTTACAAAATACTTCCTGATCATGCTGTGATGTAGGTAGTACAAGTGCTTTTACCCCCATTTTATATATTAGGGAACAGACTCAAAAGAAAAGTTATTAAGTGTTAGAACTAGAATCCGAATCCAGGTCTTCAGAATTCAGCACCTCTTCCACTCCAATGCATTCCACTCCAGGAACCAGCTCCACTTCATTCTTCTCTTATAAACAAATACTGTTTCATTTCTTAGAAGAAAGTGGGTATCGAAATCTGCTATCTCAAACCACACCAAATACCCAATTTCTGTTGTAGTAGACATTTTTACCAAAGAATACTCAACTAGAAATCTCAGTTTCTGCTAGAAAAGAACTGCCTCTGTCCCTCTATTTCTCTCTTCCTATTTCAACCAATAATCTAAGAAGTAAAAGGAAAGGCCTGATCTCCTCAGGTGAAGAAAGAAATTTCATACACATGCTTTCCTCATAAGCAAACATGTATAACTATATGATGCAACGTTTTATTCTCTTACCTTCTCTTCCCTTTCATAGTTTCTATCCTAACTCACCTATTGCATGAATTATTTATTGTTGTTCAATAGTTTTCAGTCGTGTCTGACTCCTCATGACCCCATTTGGGGTTTTCTTAACAAAGATACTAGAGTAATGTGCCATTTCCTTCTGTAGTTCATTTTACAGATAAGGAAACTGAGGCAAATGGGGTTACACATCTTGTCCAAGGTCACATAGACAGTAAGTATCTGAGGCTAGATTTGAACTCAGGTCTTCCTGACTCCAGGCCCAATGCTCTATCCACTGTGCCACCTAGCTGCCACATGAACTATGACAAGAACTTCCTAATTTGTCTCCTCGCTTCCAATCCTCATCTCTTCAACATATCCTCCACACAACTGCTATATTAACATTCCCCAAATAGAAGTGTGATCATATCACTCTACCCCTAAATCTTCACTAGCTCCCTATAACTGCTGGAAATAAAGTATAAATAACCAGGCTCCACATTTTGAGCCCTCCACAACCTGATTCTCACCATCTTTTTCCAAATTGGTTTCATCTCCCTTCTTTCTGGGCTGAACTGAACTATTCTCTGTCCCCCAGAAATGAACTAGAAGAGGCAAAGAGGCAAGGACATAGTTCATTTCTAGGGGATAGAGTATAGTCCAATTCAACTGGAATAAAGAATGCACAGAAGGGAGTGATATGAGATAAGCTGGAAAGGTAAGTGATACCTACTTCTTAAAGATTTTGAATGTCAAAATAAAGCAAATTGAGAGCTATTGAATCCTTTTGGTCAGAGGAGTAACATATTCATATCCATATAAAAGAAAGATTAATCTGATAGAGGTATGAAGAAAGGATGGACAAGGCAGGGACAGAGCACGGAGGAAGGAATCCTGACAGATTGGGAAGATGTCGTAAAAGTACAAGTGATAGGTAATGAGGGCCTGGACTATGGCCGTGGTGATGGAAAGGGATGGCTGTGAAAAATGTTGCTTAAGATGGAGGCAGTTTACCTGGACTTGGTAAATGATTATCAAAAAGAAAATTATCAGGTACAGTGCAAATAAACCTATATTTGGAATCAGAGGATCTGGGTTCAGATCCCAGCTCCACCTCTTTCTCCCTGTGTTCTTGGACAAGTTACTTCACTTATCTGATCCTCAGTTTCCTCATCTGTAAAATGAAGGGGTTGTTCAAGAGAATTACTAGGTTCTCATCCAGCTCTAAATCTATGTGGATTTCCCTGGGAGGGAAGAGTCAAAGATAATCCCAAGGTTATGAATATGAGAGACAGAAATGATGATGGTGCCCAAACAGAGACAACAAAGGAAAAAAGAATTAACTTTGGAGTTTAAATCCTGGCTCTGTCATTGATTATGACTTTGGGCATGTCACCCTCTGGACCTTGGTTTCCTCCTTTGTAAAATGGAGGGATTGGGCTAGCTGGCCTCTGCGGTGGCCCTCTGGGGCCTCAGCTGTAGACACAGGATTCTATCATTCTCTAAGTCAGGTAATGAAGTTGGTCTGACATATGTTGTTTCAGGAGCTACCTGAACATCTAGGGAGAGATGTCCCAAAGATGGTGGATGGTGTAAAGCCACATGCAGGTCAGGATAGAGGCCTGGCCTAGTATTGTAGATGTGTGGGTCGTCTCGGCAGAGGTGGTGGTAGCTGAAGCTATGGGCACAGAAGGGAGAAAGTACATAAAGAAAAGGAAAAGTATTACTTGGGGGAAGGGAGGAGTTTGGAGGTCTGGGTCTGGGATAGCTGAGGTGCCAAAAGGTGAGAGTTATTGAAAGATAACTGTAGAACAAAAGCATCTGTGAAGGAATGCAAGTCCAGTTCTGTTCCCTCTCCTTCCCTGACCTGCCGGCAATTTTAAATTTCACAGTGAATTAAGAAGTGATAATTGCTCCACAAACAGCATGGGTTTGGTGGTGACTAATAAAAGGCTAGAGTATAGGAAAAGCACCTCTTCTTTAGACAGTCAGAGCTGAAAGGGGCAACAAATGTAGAGTAGTCTCTACCCTCAAGGAGCTGATATTCTATTGGGAAGGAACAATGTGTTCAATCAATCATTAAGAATCGATTAAGTACCTAATATGTGCCAGTCATTCAGCTAGACACTAAGGATATAAATACAGAAAAAGAAGCTGTCTATTCTCAAAGAGCTTACATCATGCAGAAAAGTGCACACAAGGTGGGGAAGGGAACAAGACTTTATATGGCACTTACTACCTAACCAGACACTGCTCTAAGCTCTTTACAAATAGCTTCCTTAGTACTCACAACAAACCCTGGTGGTAAGTGCCATTTTACAATTGGAGAAACAGAAGCTAAGTGACTTTCTCAGGGTCATAGAAGTAGTAAATGCATTTGATTGGATTTGAACTTGTCTTCCTTACTCCAAACCCAGTGCTGTTTCTACTTGCCCCTGCGTGTCTTATATATGCAAAACAGACACAAAGTAATTTCTGGAGACAAGGAGAAGCTACTAGTGACTAGATGTATATGTTGAAGCACAGGGGATAAGGACAGACTTCTTATAGGAAGTGGGGTTTGAGTTGAGTTTTGGAGGAAGCTAGAGCTTCTAAGAGGTGGAAATGAGGAAATAGTCTATTATCAGCATGTGCAAAGTTATGGAAATGAGAGGTTGGATATCATGTATAGGGAGCAGCAAATAGGTCATCTTGTCTAGATTCTAAACTCTATATAAAATGTGTGAAGGAGAGCCATGTACCATAATCTTGGAAAGAGCTAGACTGTGAAGGATTATAAAAGTCAAACTGAAGAGTTTGTACTGTATCCTCAGTACAAGAGCTAGCCTCTGTAGCTTCTTAAGTAGGGGACTCACCTAGTCAGAATGGTGTTTTCTAACCATCAATTTGTCTAGGAGAGAAATCAGGAGGATAGCATAGTGTTCCAGGGTGAGAGGTGATGAGGTAATGAACTATGGTGGTAGTTCTGTGAATAAAGAGAAAGGGATTGATGCAGAAACCATCATGAAGGTAAAATTGGCAAGAACTGGAAACTAACTAGATTTGTGGACAGGGAGCCTGAAGAGTGGAGAATAAGACTACAGTTATGAACTTGGATGAATAGAATAATACTGTTTCCATCAATAGAAATAGGGAAGTTAGAAAGGCAAGAAGGTTTAACAGAAAAGATGAGTTCCACTTTGCATATGATGAGTTTGAAATGTCCACAGATTATTTAGTTGGGGATGTCCAATAAGTAGTTTGTAATGTTGGACTGGAGTTCAAGTGAGAGATAAGGGATGAGTATATAAATCTGGAAGTCATTTCCATAAGTATGATAATTGAACCTATAGGAGACAGTAGGATCAAGATAAAGAGGGAGAGAAGAGAACAAGACAAAGATTTGGTGCACACTCCATGTGATTTGGGACATGGATGAAAATCCAGCAAAAGATATTAGGGAGTGGGAAAACTAGTAGGAAAATCAAGAAAGGGAAGTGTCATAAAAACTAAAAAAGGAATGACTAGGGGGAAGGAGTGAGGAACATAGAACATATAGGTCAATTCAATTCAACCCAACACATATTTATGTTTATTGAATCAAAACTATTTGATTCTTTTTTCCCATTTTGTTCTTTTAAAAAATACCTTGTCTTTATCTTTAAAAGCTTTAAATAATTTATCTGTTCCTTCCACTATCCTTAATTGAGCTAATTAAAAAAAATCATGGAAAGTAAGGTCCTCAATATATACCTTTATAGTTCAGCAAAATAAATCTCTGCATTAGCCATGCCCCCAAAATGTGTCTCTTTCTGCATTTTAAATTCTTCACCTCTCTCATCACCAGGAGATGAGTAGGATGTTTCATTTTCATTCTTTTGGGGCTCATGGCTTATCATTGCGTTGATCAGAGTTCTAGAGTCTTTCAAAGTTGTTTTTCCTTGTGATGTTGTTATAATTGTATAAATCACTCTATTTCTAATCACTTAGTTCTGCATCAGTTCATAGAGGTCTTCTCAGTTTCCTCTGAAGTTGTCCATTGCTGCACTACATAGGGGATAGTGATATTATATTTATATTCCATCATTTGCTTAGCTATTCTCAATAGAATGATATCCCCTTAGTTTCCAATTGTGAGCAGCCATGAAAAGAAATGGTATAAATATTTTTATCCATATGAATCCTTTCCTTTTCTTTGATTTTCCTGGAGTATATGCCTAGTGGTGGCATAATTGGGTCAAAGGATATGAATAGTTTGGTAACTCTTGGGGCTTAGTTCTACATTGCTTTCCAGGATGGCCCACCCAATTAATTTGAAGCTCCACCAATATAATACCTCCACTAGAATACATGATTTCCCACAATTCTTCCAACACTCATCATTTTCTTCTAATCATTTTTGCCAGCCTGATAAGTATGAGATGGAACCTCAGATTTGATTTAATTTGTATTTTCTAATTATTATTGATTTAGAACTTTTTCATATGATTGATGATGGCTCTGATTTCTTCTTTTGAAAAATATTTATTGTGAAATGGTCTTTAGTCTAATAAATTTGAATCAATTCTTCACATATCTTGGGAATGAAACCTTTAACGAAGATATTTGTTTCAAAGATTTTTTCCTCAGTTACCTATTTCCTTATTGATTTTTGCTAGATTAAATGTTTGTACAAAAACTTTTAAATTTAATCTGGTTGAAAATGTACATTTTTTTCTGGTGGCACCCATTCTTTGACTTAGGCATGAATTCTTCCCCTATCCATAGAAACAAAAGACAATTTTTTTCTTGCTCCTCTAATTTGTGATGTAATTTTTTTTCTATCTAAGTCATATATTCATTTGAAACTTTGTGGAGTGTTGGCTTAAACCTAATTTTCCCAGCAGTGAATCATTTCCTCAGTAAGTTGGGGTAAAGAATCTATAACCTTGGGAAAGTGTTGGCTGGGTCTGGACCTGCATGATCAGGTGGGGCAAGCTAAAACTTCCATAAACCTCTGGGGTATCTGCTTTCTACTTTCTACACTTGTACCTCAATTTACCCAGTACTGTCTATCAAAGAATATCTGCAGGCCTCAAGGGATCCCTCTGTGGATTCCTAGGTTGGGTGGGAAACTCTAGAAATTATTCTTTCTCTCTTAATGGAGTGGTACATCTCTAAGCCCTGATAGGGTGTTTGAAGGGAATCTGGGATCCTCTCTATGTCCTAGAACACTACCATATTTCCACAATCCCCCTGGAACAGTATCTTAGGAGTTTATACTTGATCCTAAAGGAAGGAGGGAGTCATCAGAGTTTATTCAGTAGAGTGAGCACTTACTACAATTTTGGAAAACCATTTTGGTACCTGGCAGACAGAACAGGATTGGCAAGCAACTTGTGGTAGGAAGCCCAAGCATAAAACTATCGCAATAATTCAGGTGAGAGATGATGAGGCAATGAACTGTTGATGTGTGAGTGAAAAAAAGGGGCCATATTTGAGAGATGTTATGGGAACAGAAATTACAAAATTTGTCAACTAATAATATGTGTGAGGTAAGAGTGAGGCATTGAAGATAATACAAAATTTCAGGCCCTGTTGACTCAAAGCACATTACTGAGGTGCTCCTCATTAATAATAGGGAAATTGAGAAGAGTGCCAAGTTTCTGGATAAATATGATGAAATCTGTTTTGGACATGTTGAGTTTGAAATGCCTGACAGACATCTAGTTTGAGGCGTTCAACAGGCAGTCAGTGTTTTAGGCTGGATCACCAGAGAAAAGTTTGAATTGGATAAATAGAGCTGAGAATTATCAGCATCAGTATGATAATTAAATCCATGAGAGCTGATGAAATCATTAAGCAAGATAAAATAGAGGGGGTAAAGCCCAATATAAAACTTTAGGGGTAGGAGTATGCTGGTAAATATTTAACAGTCAGCTCCCTGAAAAAATACACAACACTTCTTAAAATTCAATCTGAATTATTAACATCTCCCCACCCCACCCCCATAACTTTCTTAAGTCTAGGCAACCAACGAAACAAAAACTAAAACTGATTTGTAGCCTTTGCTGAATTTAGGGGCATAAATTTTCACACTGAAACTTTAAAAATGGACTCTATACAATCAGTTTGCACTAGCTCTAGTACACCCTTACTCAGGGGATGTGCACAGTTAGTGAATCCGGTACAGATGAAGATCTAGTAAAGGAGAGTGCATTGTCAAACAAGTCAGAAGAAAACCAAGAAAAAGCAGTGTTCCAAAAACCCAGATAGAAGAAACATTAATTTGTTGTTGATGGAGTTGTGAACTGATTCAATTGTTCTGGAGAGTAATTCGGAACTATCCCCAAAGAGCTATAAAACTGTGCATACCCTTTTATCCAGCAATACCACTTCTGGGACTGTGTCCCAAAGCAATCATTTGAAAAAGGGAAAAAAGAACCTACATGTACAAAAATATTTATAGCAGCTCTTTTTGTGGTGGCAAAGAATTGGAAATTGATGGGATGCCCATGAATTGGGGAATGGCTGAACAAGTTGTGGTATATGACTGTAATGGAGTACTATTTGTAATAGTAATGAAATTTTAAGCTGGGAAAGGCAGAATTTCCTGGGAATTTGTTGTGGCAGAGCTTCTTCTAAGGGCCAGTCAAGCTGCTGAAGACTTCAGAGGGCTAGCTGGAGCTGCCAGAGGAGGTATAACTGTGGTGTCAGTACTTTGTCTGTTTGTGGCTTTGTTAAGACTTGACTTCCCAGGAATAGAAACTGTGAAGGATTTAAGGTGAATTGGACACTGTGAGCTTCAGAGTAGAACAGGAACTGCATGGAGAGCCAGACAAGGAGCTGGGAGCTGTCTGCCTTTGTACCCACATGACAATTTGGTGAATTCAGGTAGGAGCTGGGACTGTGGAAGGGGAATCAACCAGCCTCAAGTCAAGTCGAAACGAGACTTTACTTGGATACTGTGTACTGACTGAGAAGATTATTATTTACTGTGACCTAGGAGTGCAGTACTTTGACTTTTCTCAAGCCTCCTTAAGGATGATTGTATGATTGAATTACTAAGTGATTGATTGATTAAATGGCCATACTTTGTTCAAAACTATGTGACCACTGTGGTGAAAACTATGTGGCTATTTTATTGATTTTCTGTGAATGTTTTGATCTGAGTTGTCACTGAATAAATAGAGTGTTCACTATACTATGTAATCAATCTTGAAAGCTGTTCACAACAGCATTCTTCTGGAAAGCTGCTCATGCATGGCTTCACACTATTGTGCTATAAGAAATGACAAGCAGACAGATTTCAGAAAAAGCTGGAAAGACTTACATGAAATGATGCTGAGTGAAGTGAGCAGAACCAGGAGAATAGTGTACACAGTAATAGCAACATTGTGTGATGACCAACTTTGATAAATTTAGTTCTTCTCAGCAATGCAAGGATCTAAGACAATAACAAAAGACTCATGAGGGAAAATGCTATCCATGTCCAAAGAAAGAACTATGGAGTTTGAATGCAGAAAGAAACATATTATTTTCTTTCTTTTCTTGTGTTTTTTCCTTTTTGTTCTGATTCTTCTTTAACAACATAACTAATGTGGAAATAAGTTCAATATGATTGTACATGTATAGCCTGTATTAGATTGCATGCTGTCTTGGGGAGGAAGAATGGGGGGAGAACTCTGGAATTCAAAATCTTATGAAAGTGAATGTTGAAAACAAAAAAATTAATTAATTTGCAAAATAAAAACAAAAGCCCAGAGAGGCAAGAGTAACCAGGAGGAAAAGATGATCACCAGTGTCAAACATTGCAGAAAAGACAGAAAAATTAGAATGAAAAAAAGGCATTCAAGTTAGCATTTGATAGGCCATTATCTAATCTGGATAATTTCAGCTAAATAATGAGTTAGGAAGCCAAATTTCAAACAGTTCTGATGAAAGTAAGAAGAGAGGAAGTGAAGGAAGAAAACATAGAATGCTTTTTCAACACTTTGGCTGAGAAGATGAGGGGAGAAATAAGATGATTGAGAACATGGTAGCATCTTTGGATGTTTTTAAAGGATGAGGAAGACTTGCTTATGTTTGTAGGCATCAGGGAAGGGAGCAGTAGATGATGAGACAGTGAAGATTACAGTCTCTCCAATAAGATGAAGCTCTCTATGTTTTAGCCATCTGTCCTGCCTCTGTGCCCTCTGGCCCATTGAAGCCCATCATTTTCCATGTCCCTATGCTTTCCACACCCAATCCCATCCCTGACTTTGTTGTCTCAATTCTCAACATGTTTTAAGTATCCTTGGGCTTCACCATCCAACCTGAAGATGCCCGCTAAGGATTCCTGGGCCTTTCCATGCACCCTGCAACTGGAACCTCCCACATCTGTGGTCTTTCTCCATTAGAATGGGAGATCTTTGAGAGGAGGGGCTATATAGGTTTCCAATTTGTATCTCCATGACTTAGCATAGAGCTTTGGATTTAATAAATGGTTTTTTAAAATTGATTCATTCATTCATTCATTTACTACCTACTTTAAAGGGTTGTGTGGAAAGTGCTTTGGAAAATTCAAACAGCTACAGAAATTAGATCTGCAGTTGTTACTATTATCTCATTCTCATTTTTTGGATGGGATTCAGAGAGAAACAGACTTGAAACAAGTTGATATCCAATTATTATTCATTAATGTTCAATATCCAATGCACTGTTACACAAATGGCTAAAATAATGGAGGTTTTGTGGTTGAATGAAAGCAGTAATGTGTGAGCTCCCCCTCTGGGGGCTCATTGAAGACATACTCAGTGCAGCTGCCATAGCAGACAGAGCAACAAGAGCAATAGCTATTATACTTCACCCTGGGCCCATGTGATTTTGATCTCTTTGGCAAGCTCTTTTTGAAAGGTTTTCATTCTCAGTAGTTTGGAGATCATAAGTATTTGGGAAAGCAATATGTTTTTTAATTTGATGATGATGATGACAATGTGATGTACTTGGAATCAGGTAGTTCAGGTACTTTGGAGATGTGTGACCTTGGACAAGTCACTTAATTTCATCAGACTCAGTTTCCTTATCTGTAAAACAGAAGAATTAACCACACCTACCTCTAAGTTCTTTTTTTGATCATGGCTTTCAGGTAGTCCAATATTTTTTAAATTGTCTCTCCTGGATCTATTTTCTAGGTCAGTGGTTTTTTTCAAGGAGATATTTCACATTGCCTTCTATTTTTTCATTTGTTTGGATCTGTTTAATAGT
>JAQQSW010019098.1:0-11115 GCA_028646575.1 Pseudocheirus occidentalis | reverse complement strand
GAGGGCTCTGAAGCAGCCCAGTGGAAGCCGCTGCGGCTCTCAGCCATTCCTGTTGCTACAGCCGCCTCCCGCTGCCTCCTTGCCCTGGGAGCAGTTTGGCCGGACCCGCTCTTCTCCTCCCCAGTTAGCAAAATCCACTGACCTTTCTCTTAGCCTTTTTTTCTTCTGGCCTGATAGATGTGGTAATTGTGCCTCCAGTGCAGCCGATCTGCTCTCCTATAGCCATGGCTCCCCGCCTGATGCTCCAGGGCCTGAGCCGGCAGGTTTGGGCCGCGGCTTCCAGACTGCTGCGAAGAGCCCCGCCTGCTGTGCTGCCTGTAGCAACAGATGTGCTTTCTGTCTTGTGGAGAGTTTTGGAGCGTGAAAATCTGTTTTAGAGTCCCATTTTATGAGTTTTTTAGCGTGTTTGTGTGGGAGCTGTGGTGCTTTGCTGCTTCTACGCTGCCATCTTGGCTCTGCCCCCCTCTCTCATTATTTTTGAATTGGGAGATTTGGATATGGCAGCTGATAGCTTTTATTGCTTCATTTGCAGCTGCTGGTCTATATCATATTTTCATTTATGTGTTTGGAAATGGTTTTTGGCATATATGTATCTCAAACTTTTATAAGGGAAAATTGTTATGAGTTTTTTTTTCTGTTGACCATTTTCCTTGTAATTGAAATATATTTTGCTTGTGTAAAACCATTTCAATTTTATGTAATTAAGATTGTCCATTGGAGCTTTTTGGTTGTCATTCTTTCTTGTTCAGTAAAGAATTCTCCTTCTATTTGAGTTCTGTGAAGTAACCCTTTGGTAGTTTGGGAGGTATGACAGGGAATCTATAGATTTATTTAGGCATACTCTCATTTTGATTCTATTGTTGTGATCCAAGCATGAGTAACTAATATTCCTCTAATTCTTTGTCTTCCTTTAGAGTGTATTTTAGTTATATTTGTGTATGTCTTTGTGTATCATGATACCTGGACTACAACTATTTTTTATATACTCTCGTTGTTTTTAATGGAATTTCTCTTTTAATCTGGGGCTGAGGGTCTCATGCTTGCCTCTGTCCAAGCCCAGGTGGTCAGGCCTCTGGTGAGGGGGTAGAAAAGTTTGGAGAGTTAAGTGGAGCTTGACCTGGGACTCTCCTAAAATATTGTTCCAGGCTACAGACCAACAGGAGAGCAGGTCTCAGGCAGAAGCATCTGCTGGGTAAGAATGCTGCTGCCAATGGGGTAGAATGTTGAATGGGGCCAATGGTTTTGGAAATTATTGCTCATGACTTCTGTGAATTGATTTTGTCTCCTGATGTTTTACTGATGCTTGTCATGATCTCAGTTGGTTTCCTTGACTATTGTGACCTTTTAAAGTAAACCATCATGTCATCTACAATTCTGTCTTTTTGTGTCCAATGTGCCTTCAGCTTCAGAACATTTTTATTGTTATTGGCAGCATTTCTAGAACTATGTCAAATAATAGTGGGGAGAGGGGGTCTCCTTACAATACTCTTGCATTTATTGGTAAATATGTCACTATTTCTCCATTGCAAATAATGCTGACTTGTGGTTTTATGTTGTGATAGGCTTTGGCTACACTGGCCTAGCTGATGTTTCTGGCTCAGAATATTCCATCTCCCAACTGCATGCCTTTGTACTGGCTGCCCCTCATGGATGGAATGCATTGCTTCCTTGTCTCCACCTCTTAGTTTCCCTGGTATTTGTCAAGACTGTTCAAATCCTAACTTCTGTAGGAGGCCTTTACTCTGAACTTACCTTCCCTCCACTCTATATATTCTGTCTATACCTAGTTATTTTCATGTTATTTCCCATGTTAGAATATCAGCTCCTCGAGGGCCGTGTTCTTTTGTCTTTCTTTGTATCTTTTGTGTTTAATAAAATGCCTGACACATAGAAAGCTAAGCACTTAGTAATTTTTTGTTGACTATCATGTTAACTGACTGAAAACAGGAACAAGGGGGGAAGTTGCAAAGAGACCGACAGAGGTTTAGTGTCAAGAAACATTTCCTACCAATGAGAGCTAGAAGTGGAATGAGAGTAGCTGCTTTCCCTTCTTGGAAGGCTTTAAGGAGAGGCTGGATAACTTGTTGGGAATGTTATATTTGAGTTTCCTTTTCTGCTCTCCTTGAATTAAGTGACCCTTCTAATGTCCCTTCCAATTATTGAGTTCCATAATTCTATGAGTTTTTTTTTTTTCAGATCAAGTTCTTGAATGCTGTTATGTTCTTGGGTAGGGGCCTGTTGTCATGCAGTTGTGAGTTTGAGTTAATCTATTCCATTAGTCACATAATTTAAATTTGGTACAGTTCAGATCTGCCCCCTCCCCATCTCTGAGACTGGTGAATACTGTCATCACTTTGTGGGGGAGGGCAGTCTGCCTCCCACTTCAGTTGATGTAATAAACCAAGGACCCAGAATTTCATCACCTGCCTTAAAAGTAAGGGTGGTGACATGTGATTCAATTTTAACTTGTAAACAAAATTAAGCCTTGACAGTTTCAGGCAGAGCCAAGAGAGCAGAGTAAAGGCAGGAACTCACCTAAATTCTCCCAAATTCTCCTCCATAAAACTTTAAAATAACAACTCAAATCAAATTCTGTAGTCTCTGAACCAACAAAAGGTCAGCATGAAACAATTTTCTGGCCCAAGACAACTTAGAATAAGACAAGAAAGGTCTGTCTCATGGCAGTGGTGGTCATGCCTAGAGTGCAGCACAGTGCAGGTCCACCTGGGCAAGCAAGCAGCAGGATTTGGAGACAGCTGCAACAGCCGCAACACCTTTAGGAGCTCTCGACTCACAGATTGTAAAAGGGCTGGACATCTGGTCAGAAGGAGATTACAGGGACCCCTTGCTGGCACTATGGGCAGGACCCTGTTAAATTGCCCATACACAGTTCCAGGGTGAAGAGGAGCACTAGTGTAGTAGCACTTGTAGCCATAGGAGGGCAGGGACCTGAGCTACATTTCTAGGGCCATAAGGAAAAAGAGCACTTGTGGCTTCAAAGGAGTGGGGACCATGGTCATAGTTCAAGGGTAGAAAAAAATTCTTGTGGTTGCTTACAGACTAGAGCACAGGCCAGGAGAGCAGTGACTGCTCTTCTTCTCAGATCATGCCACCTTGAAAGAACCCCAGAGCTATCTCTGAAAATAACAGCATGTAAAACCTGAAGCTTGTGACTGTTTCCTCTACCCCAGCAGAAGAGTCCAATTTTAAAATAAAGTTAAATGTCAAAGAATAGGTAGGAAAAATTTTCAAACAACAACATGGAGACAGGGATGATCAAGACACAAACTCAGAAGAAGATAATGAAGTCAAAAGTTACATGTAAAGCCTCAAAGATAAATATGAATTGGACACAAACCCCAAAAGAATTCTCATAAGAGCTCAAAAATATTTTTAAAGTCAAATAAAAGAGAGAAGAAGATGGGAAAAGAAATCAGAGCAATGCCAGAAAATTGTCAACAGCTTGGAAAGGAGATACAAAAAGTACTGAAGAAAATAATATATTAAGAAACAGAATTGGCCAAGTGGTAAAAGAGGAATGTACACTCAGTTGGGTATAGAAATCTATCTTATCCTATAGGTCAGTAGGAGAAGAAGGGGTTAAGAGAAGGGGGTGCTAATAGAAAGGAGGGCAGATTAAGTAAGGCAGTGGTCAGAAGCAAAACAGAATTTTGATGTGGGACAAGGTAAAAAGAGAGAGAAGTATAAATGGAGAGAAATAGGATGGAAGGAAATACACAGCTAATGATCACAACTGTGAATGTGAATGAAATAAACTCAAACATAAAATGGAAGTAGATAGTGGATTGGATTAAAGGGCAGAATCTGACAATATGTTATTTACAAGTAACACACCTGAAATAGAGAGGCAGACACAGAACAAAAATAAGGAACTGGAACAGAATCTATGCTTCAACTAAAGTAAAAAAAAAAAGCAGGGGTTGCAATCTTGGTCTCAAAGTAAAGCAAAAATAGATCTAATTAAAAGAGATAAGCAAAGAAATTACATTTTGCTAAAAAGGTACCTTAAACAATGAAGTGATATCAGTACTAAACATATGTATACTAAATAGCGTAGCATCCAAATTCTTAAAGGAAAAGTTAAATGTTACAGGAGAAAATGGACAGTATGGTGAGAGCTCTCAACATTTCCCTCTCAGAACTAGATAAATCTAGCAAAAAAAGTACCAGAAAGGAGTTAAGGAAACAAATAGAATTTTAGAAAATGTAAATATTATAGATCTTTGGAAAAAAATCTGAATGAGAATAGAAAGAAGTATATACCTTTTCCTCAGCTGTACATGGCACCTTCACAAAAATTGACCATGTATTATATTAGGACATTAAACCTCACAACCAAATGTAGAAAAGCAGAAATATTAGTTGCATCTTTTTCACATGATAATGCAATAAAAATGATGTTCAATAAAGGACCATGGAAATATAGATTAAAATTTAATTAGATATTAAATAATCTAAACATAATGAGGAGGTCAAAGAACAAATCATAGAAACAAACAATATACCATCAAAGAAAATGGCAACAATGTGACAATATATCAAAATTTATGGGATGCAGCCAAACAAATACTTAGGAGAAAATTTATGTCTCTAAAAGCTTAAACGAATAAAATAGAGAAAGATCAGATCAATGAATTTGGCATGGAACTAAAAAAAGACAACTAGAAAAAGAACAAATAAAAAAATCTCCAATTAAACACCAAATTGGAATTCTGAAAATCAAGGGAGAGATTAATAAAATTGAAAGCATGAAAACCATTGAACCAATAAATATAACTAGGAACTGGTATTATTTTTAATTGATTAATTTTTTAAAAAAAACTATTTGTTACTTTGATTTAAAAAAGAAAGAAGACCAAATTACCAGTATCAAGAATGACAAGGGTGAATTCACCACTAATGAACAGGAAATTAAAGCAATAATTAGGAGCTATTTTGCCCAGTTATGTGCCAATAAATCTGACAAGCTAAGTGAAATGGATGAAAATTTACAAAAATATAAATTGCTAAGATTAACAGGAGGAAATAGAATATTTAAATAATTCTATCTTAGAAAAACGTATTGAACAAACTATAAATGAGCTCCTTAAAAAAAAAACCCAGGATATCATATATTCACAAATAAATTCTACCAAATGTTTAAAGAACAATTAATTCCAGTGCTATATGAATGATTTAGAAAAATAGGTAGAGTCCCATTGAATTCCTTTTATGAAATTTGGTGCTGATACCTAAATCAGGAAGAAGAAAACCAGAGAAAGAAAACTATAGACCAATTTCCCTAATGTATATTGATGCAAAAATTTTAAATGCAATACTAGCAAGGAGATTACAGCAATATATCACCAGGGTCATATACTATGACCGGGTGGGATTTATACTAGGGATACAGAACTGGTTCAATATTGGGAAAACTATCAGCATAATTGACCACATAAATAACAAAAACAACAGAAATTATATGATTATGCCTAACGATGAGGAAAAACCTTTTTGACAAAATACAACACTCAGTGCTATTGAAAACATTAGAAATCATAGGAATAAATAGAGCTTTCCTTAAAATGATAAGTGATATCTATCTAAAACCATTAGCAAGTATTATCTGTAATGGAGATAAGTTAGGAAGACTTCCCAATAAGATAAAGGGGAAGCAAGGATGCCTCATTATCACCATTATTATTTCAACATTGTTCTAGAAATGCCAGCTATAGCAAAAAGAGAAGAAAAAGAAATGAAAAGAATTAGAATAGGTAGAGAAGAAAGAAAGGTATCACTCTTTGCAGATGATATGGTATATACTTAGATAATCCTAAAGAATCAACCAAAAAACAAGTTGGAATAATTAACAACTTCAGGAGAGTTTCAGGATATATAGAGCCTAGCAGGAAAAGATAGAAAGAGAAATTCCATTTTAAAATAACTGAGGACAGTATAAAATACTTGAGAGTCTACCTGCCGAGACAAACCTAGGAACTTATGAACACAATCATAAAATGGGATGGCCACTGTATTAGTTACAGTGAATGGAACACATTACAAGCTTAGTCAATATTTGTTGATGGATGTGTAGGTAAGCCCATGGCCATCCTGTTGTACCTGATAGTTGTCCTTTGCTGTTTTCTGAGATTTTCCTAACTCTCTAATTTGCAGTTTAAGAGCATTATCTAGCCACAGCAAACCCTCAATTCAGTCAATTTAAATCAAATAGCCAGTCAATCCAGTGAGGGGGAAAATCAATTAGGCCACTTGTTTAAATTGACATAGTCGTGTTTATCCTGATTAAATTGGTCCTCGTACTTGTCAACTCTATATGCTTGGGTGTTGGACTTGGGCAGCTGGAAGACTTTGATTCAAATCTCATACCTGTCACTTATTTGCTGTGTGTCCCTGGGCAAGTCATCCTGTTTCTCTGATTCTTAGTTTGCTCATCTGTAAAATGGGCAAAATGCCTACAGGACCTACCTTACAAGGCTCTCTTGAGGCTCAAATGAGATCATATATGTCAAGCTCTTTGTAAACATTAAAGCATTATGTAAAAGTCAGTTATGATGATCGTGACCTTATTTCCAGAATGCCTCAAGATTTAGTATTTTCAGGGGTGGCTAGGTGGCGCAGTGAATAGAGCACTGACCCTGGAATCAGGAGGACGTGAGTTCAAATCCGGCTTCAGACACTTGACCAAAAAAAAAAAACTAGTCCTGTGACCTTGGGTAAGTCAATTAACCCCAATTGCCCTCCAAAAAAAAGCAAAAAAAAAGATTTAGTGTTTTCCTTAAGACATCTATATGAGGTACATAATGAGAGTATTATTATACATGTTTTAATTTTTATTATTATTTTATTTATTATTTTGCCCATTTTATAGGTAAAGATACTAAGTTACAACTTGTCAATAGTCACTTAAGTAAAAAGCATCCAAGCCATAAGGAAAATGTCTGAATTCCAAGCCTCACTTGCCAGATGGCACAATAAATAAAGCCCTGGTCCTAGTGTCAGGAAGACGGGAGTTCAAATTTGACCGTAGATACTTACTAGCTATGTGACCTTGGGTAAGTCACTGAACCTCTAAGTCTCAGCTTCCTCATTTGTAAAATGGTATAATAATAGCACCTACCTCCCAGGGTTGATGCAAGGATGCACAATGCCTGGAACATAGTGGGTACTATATAAATATTATTATTATTATTATTATCTTTACATTGAGCCATATTGCTGGATGACCACATCTATGAGTCCATTTCCTGGTCAACAACAGTTATGGAGAGCTAATCCTAATAAAGCAAGTTGCAAAAAAAATTCTCATTATTTCCTAATACGCTAGTTGAGAATTTGTCATAATTTGACCTTTTCTACACTGGTGTTTACCTCTGTACTACCTGTGAATAAAGGCATTGATATAATGGTGATGATAATGGTTAGTGTAAAAATAAACTGCAGTGTTAAAGCCACTTAGTAACTTTTTTTTCCTTTTTGGAGGGCAACTGGAGTTAAGTGACTTGCCCAAAATCACATGGCTAGTAAGTATGTCAAATATCTGAGGTCATATTTGAACTCAGGTCCTCCTGACTCCAGGGGTGGTGCTCTATTCATTGCACCACCTAGCCACTCCTTAGTAACTATTTTAAAGGACTTTATGTCCTTGCTTGTTTTGTCTACAAATAGAAGATTGTATAAATAGGCCTTTTAGGAATCACAGTAGCAAAAACAGAATAGAACTATGAGTTTGAGATACTGTTTCTTAAAAATTTGTTTTGGAGTGCTGTTTGTTTGTTTATTTTGTCCTGACCTATGATTCCATCAGGATAGGGAAACTCCTGGTGTGGAAACTCCAACCAATGTACATCCACACTTTTATTCCAATTTGTAATCTTAGAGAGCTGCCTGGGACAATGAATAGTTAAGTGACTTGCCCACGATCATACAGCCAGTGTGTGTCAGGGAAAGGTCTTGATTCCAGATCATCCTGACTTCCACAGCTACCCTCTATCCACCAGACCACATTGAGTTACTAACTTGAAGTGTCATTTTATTGAAAAATACTCTATAATTCAAACTTGTCCTTAATTCAGTCTGACCTTGCATTGCTTGTCTGAATCTGTGGGACTTGGCCTTATTCCATATTCTCAGCTCCAAGAACACATTTAAGTCAGGATCAGAGTTGAAGATCATGCTCATTCTTGTCACTGGAGTATCTGCCTGGTTATCAATATGATTATTATATAAAACATAGAGGATACATGCAGATCTAACGCATGTCTGCCTTTGATTGATTGCTGAAGATTGTCAATAACTATATTCCTAGCTAATGCTCATTCCCCCCCCCCATTTGTACAGAGGAGAGTAGATTTTTCAGTTTTTCTTCTGCAGCTTTGCAGAGGATGTTTGCTTTATCATTTCGAGAGAGTAGGTATTTGTGGCTTTGGAATGACAGCAGGCACAGACCAGGTCAGGCTGGAGCAGGTGGCTAGCAGCAGGATGAGCTCTTCTGGCTTGCCCTTGCATAATATAGATGGTCCCTCTGAAGCAACAGCCAAGAGAGATGTTGGTTGTCCTGGAGGCTTTTTATGAGGAGCTGGGGACCACTCTTGGCTCCAGAGACCAAGCTTATGGTACACATTTCCCAGGCATCCTTTGGACACTTCTCACATAACACAATTGCTAATCCTCTGGTCCCATAAGCATCCAAAGTCAGGAACAGCTTTAAGCCTCTGGACCGGAATGAGAATGAACCAGAAACCATAACTTGCTATTTATTTACTTTCTAGCTCACATATTGATGCCACAAGGTCATTGTTGATTTCTAAGAAGAGAAGAAAACAAATACTTGCTTTTATGAAAAGCATCTGATCTAGGAAAAATAAGATTGGCTCGAAGCAGCTGGTTTGTGCAGATGTTAAGATGGTATTTGGACACTGGAAGGATTAAGAGAACAGTTTCTAATGATGTGTTGATATTGTGAGTGATTAGGGGCTGAGGAAAGGTCATGCCTAGATTGCCTAGAATCAGCTTTGAAAAAGTGGCATCTTGAATAATATTTGGTGTGAGCAGACTGCAAAACATCACAAATAAAGAACTATAAAAATGTCATAGTAGATAGAACTTAAAAAGAAAATAGACCAATTGTGTGGCAAGAAGGGATAATGGATAGCCAGAGTACAGCTAGTGGACATCCATGCAATATCAAGAGAAAACTAGAAGGGCCACAAGAACATTGGGCGGACACCCTGTGATGAACTTATGAGAGACCATAGATGGGAGTCTTACAGGTTAAATAAGGAAGATGAGTTGGGATTAAGGACATCACATCTACTCTAAGATAATAATATTGACAACATACTGGTGAAGTGGGCCGGAACTAGTTAAGTAGAAACTTCATGGGCTTAAGAATGAAGTAGCCAGGAAACAGTTAAGTAATACTTTGTGAAATAAGAAATCAGTGAGCGTATCCAAAGCAGAACTTAGTAAAATCAGAGCCAAATCAATCACTAGAAGGGGCTGCACCCCCATGCCCAACCACTTATTCACTCTCCTGGCTTACTGAGGTCATCACATTCTCCTGGTCCCTACTTCACGGTTCCCTGAAGATAAAGAATAGATCCCCATACCTGGATGTCAACTAGTAATCAATTAATTATAGAAGAGTAACCGCTTATACCTGGATCCCAGTTAGTTTTGATTACAGATTGTTTCTGGATACCAATTTAGTTGTAGTTACAGATTACACTTGGATACCAACTTGGATATTGATTATGTTGTTAGAAACCCAGAGTGGTATAAAAGACCCTGTATTTCTGGATCAGGCTGCTGCTCCCTTCAAATTGTCGGGGGACAGCCGCCAGCTGGCTAAATTAATCACAATTAAAGCTCCTTAAACTTTTGATTGGACTCTGTGGTCAATATGTTACAACTCGCTGAATTCTTACTGGGTCATAACACTGGGACCTCAGCTACCAAAGGTATTGTTGTTATTAAAAGTTGGTGCAAAATTGGAATAATTTTAATTTTCTCCTGATCATCTTGAAATGAATCAAGGCCAGGTTCATAAATTAAGAGTGGTCAATGTATTTTCTTTTCTTATAATACGATAGGTAGTGCAGGTAGCAGGATATTATGAATAAAATGTTAGTGGGGGAGTCAGGAAGGTGCAAGTTCGAATTCTCACTGTGACACGTAAGCAGCTTTGTGAATGTGCGCAAGTTCCTGGGAACAACTGGTAGAAAGTGGGCAAAATGCTGACTTGGGAGTCACATGACCTAATTGTAACTAACGTGTCTGTTAATCTTCACTGTGTGAGTTTAACCAAATTACTTCACTTTTTTGGAACTCGCTTTCCCTTCCTGTAAAATAAAAGTCCCTTCCAGCTCTAGATCTTATTCTGATTAAGTCACATAACCTCTCTGTAGCAGGAGCATGTCCTAGAAATACACACAACCCTGCTGGCTGCTCTCACAGCCAGCCTCAGGCTGTCACATGATCACCAAATGCCTGAACCAGGTGAGGGAGTGTAGCATACTGTTTGGCCACCAGATGGTGCTCCAGCTACCTGCGAATGGCCTACTCTCCCTGCTCATCCCTTCTCATCCCTCAGACGGAAGTACTTGGGCCTCAGGTTTGTCGGACTACAGTGACGTGACCTAGAACACACCCACAAGTTACCTCAAATTTAAAAACCAAACCAAAGTAGCCCCCTCTCCTCGCACTTGCGGCTTCCCGCTAAATTCACGGGAGTGGACACGTCCCTCTTAAAGACAGACAGTGCACTATATTCACAGACTCAGATAGCTTCGCACGCCCCCTCCCCCCAGGGTGCAATAAAAGACGGGCAAATGGAAAACTGCCAGGAAATTAGGTCCTTCTCTTTTATCCTTCCTCCCAGCGATGGGGGGAAGGGTGAATAGGGCAGAAAGGGACAAGTAAGCTAAAAACTGACAGACATTTTCTTAAGTACTCTGAGGGAAGAGGGAAGAGAAGAAATGGCGAAGCAGGCTTTTGTTTATCTCCTGGTAATAGCAGCTGCTAGCTATCCCTTGCCCCTCCCCCTCCCCCTCTCCTTCCTTCCCTCTTCCCCCTCCCCCTCTCCTTCCTTCCCTC
>JAQQSW010019097.1:0-11116 GCA_028646575.1 Pseudocheirus occidentalis | reverse complement strand
GACCACGATCCAGATCCAGGCCGCTCAATGCAAGAGCCCTTGGCCCTGATCAATCACCTGAGCCCCTCCCCGGTATCTGCAAGCCGAGGGCTCTGAAGGAGCCCAGTGGAGGCCACTGTTGCTTTCAGCCGTTCCTGCTGCCACAGCTGCCTCCCACTGCTTCCTTGCCCTGGGAGCAGTTTGGCCGGACCTGCTCTTCTCGTCCCAAGTTAACAAAATCCACTGACCTTTCTTTTCTTTTTTTTCTTCTGGCCTGATAAATGTGGTAACTGTGCCTCCAGTGCAGCCGATCTGCTCTCCTATAGATGGGGCTCCCCGCCCAATGCCCTGGGGCCTGAGCCTGCCGGGGTTTTCACCACGGCTCCCAGAATGCTTTGAAGAGCCCCACCTCCTGAGCTGCCTGTAGCAACAGCTGTGCTTTCTGTCTTTTGGAGAGTTTTGGAGCTTGAAAATCTGTTTAGAATCCCATTTTATGAGTTTTTAGCGTGTTTGTGTGGGAGGTGCGGTGCTTTGCTGCTTCTCTGCTGCCATCTTGGCTCCACCCCCACATACCTGGTTTCTAAGGTGTTTTCCAATATCTGATCATGAGAAAGAATAAAGTTCTGTAAAGTTTACTATTGCATTCCTGCTGCCAGCTTTTTTCACATATAACCATAAACATGTTTTAGACAATAATAATGATATAATTCAAAAGATAAACTAAGCTAGGACTACAGCATAATCAGAGACAAAACAACGGCCCTCAGTTGCCCAGACACTGACCTATAAAAGAACATTTTTAATAGATTTGATCATACTCAACATTCAGGTTCCTCAAACTCCATGTATTAGTTAAGCTTTTCAATTCTAGACACATAACAGCAGAATCTCAAACCATATAGGATGCAATTTATACCTGTCATCCTATTTACTGCTTAAGATGTCCCAGTGATACAGCATCCTGCTGAACATCTCATAGAAAAAGCACCAGTAGGACAATGACTAGCCCCAGACTATTTCTTTCTGATCTCTATTGACTGGAGGAAAAAGAAGAAGAGGAAGATGCCTTGGTCTTGGAGCTAGGGTTACAGTGTGATCTCTGTCACAAGGAAAGTGTTTAACTTGTGTAAGTCACAGGAAAATGTCAAATGTGGCTAATATTGCTTGTATTACCTACCTTACAAGATTGCTGTAAGGATCAAATGATGTAAGTCAGAGAAGGAACTTTAAAAATCTTAAATGTCCATCATTTACCATCATTTTTGTCATCCTTATTTTTATCAGGTTAAACCCCAATGCAGAAATGTGAACATTAGTACATTTTGGCATATGTAGTCCTGCTTATCTTGAAAGTATCCCAAGGCTGTTCTTTTTATAATCTCATGCCATTTTAAAAACTTTCTTTGGCACCTTTATGCAATAGAGAGTAGGGGAAAAAAGAGGTACAGAATACAGGACAAAGAATGCATAGCTTGTGAGGAAAGAGGGAAGGAAGGAAGGAAAAGCCCAGCTCCCTTTTCTTCAGTATAACTGTTGCTTAGCAACATTTCACCTTTGCCCAAAAAAAGAGTAATGTTTCAGTGAGGTGACACATTGTAGAAATATAATCAGAAGATTCATTTTTTATATAGTTAATGCTGTGTCAGTGCACCATGATACAACACATTTAAAAAATACCTCATAGAGCTATGAGATTTACAGATTCCCATCATGATAACAGATTGAGTAACACAGAAAAAGCTCAGTAGACCCAGTTCTATAGCCAAAAAGGAGGAGAGAATTGAAAGCTGGAAATAAGAAAGAAAAGAGTAAGCAGGAAGAAGTAAAAGGAGCATGGGCATGAATATTTTTTTTGTGACCAGGGGGTTTTCATATATACACAGGACTTACCACTTATCCATTTAGCCTCTGGATCATGAATTTTGAAGTCTGAACTGAATAGATCTTCTACTGTTACCTTTCTCTTTTGCGATAGGCTGTTATCTTCAGCTGGAAAAAATAAACCATTCTTTTTAATTCAGTGTTTCAATTTGATGCAATTCAACAAACATGTATTTAGGGCTTATTATGTAGAAGGCATTAAGCTAGGACTAGAGATACAGAGATGTATCATAATAAAAAGAGACATAATGCCTTTCCTCAAAGACCTTGTCACCTAATGGGGACAAATATATAGGAGTTGGTAAATATGTGTGTGTGTATAAAATATATGTGTATATATATCTATATATGTATAAATTATTTATTTAATCTAATATAATTTAATAATAATATTGATTTAATATAATTTAATAAATTATACATAATATAAATATGTATAAAACCTCAATATTCCAAGAATCTGTGATTTTGCCACTATTGGCTCTTCTATCACCACTGTGGGTTATAGATGCCTCTTTATATTAATGGACTATCATCATTACCATGTTACTTAAAGAATTCATTACCCTGTGGCTATCCTGGTGATGTGGGACTCTGTATATCAAAGGAAATTGGAAAAGAATTGTCCAGTGGGTGGGAGAAGAACCAAGAGGGAACAATGCAACAAATACCCTGAGAAGAGATAACATCCAAGAATAATGAGTGGTAAATAGTCTTAAATGCAGCAGAGAGGTCACAAATGATAAGATTGAGAAAAGGAAATTTGACTAGGAAATTAACCTTTACAGAGGAGGTGGTATGAGTCATTCTAGAGAGGGCAGTTTCAATTGAATGATGAAAATTTGATAAGCATGTCATCTATGCTTTCATCAAAGTCACTGCTATCAATATTAAACTTAAAAAATGGACGGCCACAAGAGATAGGTCACCCTCACCCTAGCTGACATCAAGTCATTTCTGACTAACCCCTCACAGCAATCACATCTGAGAGTTAAGTACCCTGAGATGCAATTCAGTGATGAATTTATCAAATGCAGCTAGGTGCTCTATTTCCCTTTAGTTTATATAAGATTTCAACTCCCTATTAGTCTTTTTTTTATCTCTCTCTCTCTTCCAATCCAAAGATTATTTCCATTTTCAGTGAAACTAAAAGTAAAACACAAGGTGAATCATTTTCCTTCTCTCCATTGTTCATGATATAATCCTTCTCAAACAGCAATCCTATCCCTTCACTGATCTTTCTCTATTCACTAATATAGCTTTAAAAACACCCTTTTCAGGGCAGAGTCAAGATGGTGGAGTAGAAGCACAAACTTGGTGTGGGTTCCAGCTCCAAACAATTCCAATACCTGTGAAAAAATGACTCTAAACAAAGTGGCAGAGAGAAACAAATCTCCTGCTGAAGAGAGCCAGAAGGCCAACAGGAAAGGTCTACCACAGCGTGCTGGGAGCCAAGCACAGTCCCGTAGGAGCCACGTGTTTCCAGCCCAGGGTGGCTCCGACCAGCAACTGCCAGAGCAGACTTCAGGAGAGTGAATAACTAGCAGTGGTGGCTTCCAGACTTCTTAACCCATAAACACCAAAGTAAAAGGTTATAGTGGAACTTTATTGGAATGGGGGTGGACAGAAAAACATGGTCTGGATACTGCCCCCTGGGTGAGAAGTGGCAGAGGCATGGTGGTTGTGTTGCATGGCTACCTCAGGAGCTGCTGGACTGCACATTGTAGGGGGACCAAGCAATCATTCAGAGAGTAATCACTCTTGCTTTAACGTGGTTGTATCTGGATCACAGTCTTGGGTGGTGGTCCTGGGATGTGTGACCAATAAGCCAGAGCTTTTGGGAGCTGTAGAGATGGCACCCTCCCAATAGATCCAGCAGCTTTGAAAACCCAAGCAATTTGAAACAAATGTCTCTCCATTTTGGAAGCAGAGTTCTACTATGGCAAAGAGCTCAAGGGTCAAGCTGGCAATTTGAGCAATCAGAGGAAGCACAAACAGATGATAGAATTCTTTTTGGAGGACAAATGATGTGGGAGGAAGACAGCAAAGTCAGAACTCTTGCATCAAAAGCCTGCAAGAAAAATATGAACTGGTTACAGGCTATGAAGGAGCTCAAAAAGGATTTTGAAAATCAAGTAAAAGAAGTGGAGGAAAAACTGGAAAGAGAAATGAGAATGATTCAGGAAAATCATGAAAAGCAAGTCAACAGCCTGCTAAAGGAGACCCAATAATACACTGAAAAAAATAACACTTTAAAAAATAGACTAACTCAAATGGCAAAAGAAGCTCAAAAAGCCAGTGAGAAGAATGCCTTAAAAAGATGAATTTGTCAGATGGAAAAGGCAACTGAAAAGAATTAACTGAAATTAACTGAAAATTAACTGAAAAGAACAACTCATTTAAAATTATATTGGAGCATTTGGAAGCTAACAACTATGAGAAATCAAGATACTATAAAACAGATCCAAACAAATGAAAAAAAAACAGAAAGCAATGTGAAATATCTCATTGAAAAAACCACTGACCTGGAAAATAGATTCAGGAAAGATCATTTAAAAATTATTGGACTACCTGAAAGCCATGATAAAAAAAGAACCTAGACACCACCTTTGATGAAATTATCAAGCAAAATTGCTCTGATATTCTTGAACCAGAGAGCAAAATAGAAATGGAAAGAATTCACCAACTGCCTCTTGAAAAAGATTCCCAAAAGAAAAATAGGAATATTATAACCAGATTTCAGAGTTCCCAGAGCAAGGAGAAAATATTATTAAGTAGTCAGGATTGTGGAAACACAATCAGGATGACACAAGACCTAGCAGCTTCTACATTAAGGGATTGAAGGGCTTGGAATCTTATAGTCTGGAAGCCAAAGGAACTAGGACTAAAACCAAGAATCACCTACCCAGCAAAAATGAGTATAATGTTTTATGGGGAAATGTGGTCATTCAATGATATGGAGGATTTTCAAGCATTCTTGATGAAAAAACCAGAGCTGAACAGAAAATGTGACTTTCAAATACAAGAAACAAGAGAAGCATGAGAAGATAAACAGGAAAAAGAAATCAGAAGAAACTTATTAAAGTTGAACTATTTACATTCCTACATGGAAAAATGATAATTGGAACTCATGAGACTTTTCTTAGTATGAGGATAGTTGAAGGGAATATATATATATACATATATGTGTGTGTCTGTATATACATGTGTGTATATGTATGTGTGTATGTATACACACATACATATATGTATATATGCAACATACATGCATGTATAGGAAGTATATGTGAATATAAATATATGCAAGTATGAGCATGTATGCATACTTATATGTTCATATAACATAGACAGAGGGCACAGGATGAGTTGAATATGAAGGGATGATATATAAAAAACAAAACTAAGAGGTGATAGAGGACTTTATTGGGAGAAGGAGAAAGGGAGAGATAGATTAGAGTAAATTATCTCATATAAAAGAGGCAAGAGAAAACTGTTTCAATGGAAGTGAAGAACAGGATGGTTAAAGGGAATGGGACAACCTTACTCTCATTCAATTTGCCTTAAGGAAGAAATAATATATATACCCAATTGGGTATCTTACCTTACAGGAAAATGGGGGGGTAAGAGATAAGAGGGGGGAAGATAAAAGGGAGGGCAGATTGGGAGAGAGAGTAGTTAGAAAGAAACATTTTTTAAAAAGGATTGGGTAGAAGGAGAAAACAGAATAAGTGGGAGTGGGATAGGATGGAGGGAAATATAGTTAGTCTTTCACAATAAAACAATTATGGAAATGGTTTGGCTAACTACACATGTATAACCTGTATTGAATTGCTTATCTTCCCAGTGGGGGCAGGTGAGGAAGGTAGAAGGGAACTGGAACTCAAAGTTTTAAAAACAGATGTTTTTTAAAAATTGTTTTTACATGTGACCGGGAAATAAGATATACAGGCACTGGGGGCATAGAAAACCATCTTTCCCTACTAGAAAGTGGGGGGAGGGTGTCATATGGGAGGATATGAGACATCAGATTGGGGAAAGGGGTATTCAGTAGACTTGCAATTTTGGGGTGGGGGTAGGGGAAAGATGAGGAGAAAAAACTATAACTCAAAATTTTGTGGAAGTGAATGTTCAAAACTAAAGATAAATAAATTAATTAAAAATAAATAGCATCCTTTTTTTTGACCTTGGCATTCATTGCCAGTCTTAGCTTATTCTGAACTTGATGTTCGCACTAACAATTCTTACAAGACTGTCACTTACTTCAGCATTCATGTTTATTTACTTTTCCACTTTTTTATCCATGTGATTAAAAGAAAGTTTAAGTTGGTCAGTTCCAAGTATAAGCACGTAGTCCTTTCGGACAACTTTATCTCATCTCTTTTCCCCTCATATAAAGTATCTTTCTATCACTTGAATTTCATTCTTTGTAGTTTTCCCTTCCTCTTGTATTTTCTTCCCCTGTAATATTTTAAAGCATGTGTTCTTCCTATCTATACTTTTTCTACACCCTTTGAAATTTTCTCCACTCCCAAATCTAGGGTTTATGTCAAAGTATGCCAGGATTTCTTCTCTTTACCTTATTACAAATTCTAAATCTAATAGTCACCTCTCACAAAGGCTGACACTGCAGAAGAACCTTTTCCTTCTTGCTGAACTTGATCCAGAAGCTTCCCCTGCCTTGGTGCATTAGGATCCTATTAACTATTATAACTTATTAACTATGCTCATTAACTATTTTTGATGCATGTGTATAATTACCTGCACCCTTCCACTTTAAAAATAAATGAAACGTAGGCATACCTAACATTCCTAGGTTTTATTACCCTCTCTCCCTTGGTTATCTCTTCCACTCCTTTCACCTTAAATTCTCATCTCTGTGGAATACTCTTGAATTTCAATTTCAAAACTTGATCTCTCTTAAGCTGGACACAAATTTCCTATTGGTTTTCTCTGAAGTTATCTCCTTTGAATTATGCTTTACTAGAAATTTCTACTGCTATTTCCCCATGTTTTCTGCAGAATCTTGCTTGGTGTGTTTATGTATATGTAAACTCTCTGAGAGTTTTGTCCTTCCTATTCCCTTTTTTATTTAACTCAACTGTAACTGAATTTACTAGACTCTAGGTAAATATTTTTCTTTTTCATTAGCTCTCATTAGGTGCACTCTACTTTTGGCAAAGAGAGTTAGCACTGTATAAAGGACAGAGTCAATCCTGTAGTAAGGGAGATCAGGCTTCAAGTCTTGCCTCTGACATACTATGTTACCCTAGGCAAGTCACTTAATCTCTCAGTATTCCAGTGCAAATGTCTAGGTGGATAAATTTAAGAACAAATGCTATCCTGCATTGGTACAAGGAATTTCCTCATTAAGAACTTCCTACTGTTATGAACTCACATGCTTGGATGAAAACAAAACCAAAAAATTCTTGGCCAAGTTCTTTCGTTCCTATATAATAATGTGAAGTCAAGAAATCCAAATCTTGTTGGACAGTATCTTTTAAACTAGAGAAGAAAGAGAGAAAAGAAAATATGACAACAGGACAATCTGCCTCCTCATCTTATCAAGTATTTCTAATAAGCTTATGGAAAGACAAACAGTTTGGTGAGAGACCAAGATTTTAAATACTGGATTTATCATTTAGTAATATTCTAGGAGGAATGGGGCAAGTTTACAAACTATTTTATCTCAGCTTTACTAGTTTGGCCTGAGATTTTAATAGGTAAATCCATGCTTAACCAAATGTCCTCAAAACTAAGCAGCTTTACAAAAATCATTTAATTCAATGTCTCACTTTAGTCATTGGTGAAATGGAGGTACTGGCACCTATCTCTACATGTAGCACTTAGATGTTTAACTACATGACTATTAAGTGTTAAACTTGCTGACTGAATCCAGCATACATTTATGTTTCATAAATCTCAAATGTGCCCGGCATGTGGCAAGATATTTTTACACATTCCTAACTGATTAATTGTCCTATACACCACAGTGGCTTTTCCAAACCTTTTCATTCCCCTCAAACATCCTAGGTCTCCCCATCCTCCAATATTTTAACTGAGAACTGTGCTTCATTTTACTGCAAAAATTGAGGTCACTCACCATGGACTCTCTCTTCTCACCTTCTTCTCATCTCACACTACTCAGATGCCTTCCCCCACTATCTTCTCCTTATCCCTTGTCTCACATGCAGTTGTATGGTGGTCCTTCTCCTTGCCAAGGCAAACCCTTCAACAGGCACAAATAATTTCATTCCATCACATCTTCAGCAGATTGTCCCTTCATCTTACCACTCTCACTCATCCTCAGCTTCTTCTTGTCTACTATTTGCTTCCTCAATGCCTACAAATAAGTTTCCCAGTCTTCAAAAAACCCTCCTTTGATCCATGAATCATTTTTAGGTATTATACTATATCTTGCCTTCCTTTTACAGCTAAACTTAACTCTTTACAGTCTGGATTCTGATCTCAGGATTCAACTGCTCACTCCAGACCTACTCACAATAACTTTTCTAATCAACTGTTCTCAATACTCATCTTTCTTGACCTGTCTACAAATTCTGACAGTATTAATCATCCTCTTCTACTTGAAACTCTCTTCTCTCTAGGTTTGCATGACTTTCTCTCTCTCTCTCTCTCTCTCTCTCTCTCTCTCTCTCTCTCTCTCTCTCTCTCTCTCTCTCTCCTCCTTCTGTACTACCTGTTGGACTAATCTTTCTTAGTCTCCTTTGCTGACTTTCATCCTATTAATTCCCACTAACCATGAGTTTTCCCTAAGGTTCTGTTCTGGGTCCTCTTCTAGTTCTGAAAACTATTTCACTTGCTGACCTCATCAGTTTCCATGGATCTAAAGATTATTCCTATTTTGAAGATTCTCAGATTTATCCAACCCTAATCTCTCAATTTTACATTTCACATCTACAACTACCTATTAGCCATCTTGGACCGACTGTCCCATACTCATCATAAAGTCAACATGTCCCAAACTGAATTCACTTTCCCCTCCTAAATCCTGCTCTCTTTCCAAATTCCCTATTAGGTGAGAGTACCATCATCTTCCCAGCCACCCAGGCTTTAAATCTAGGAGTCATATCGAATCTGCTGCCAAGTCCTGTTGATTTCACCTTTGCAACAACTCTTGTATACGTCCCTCTTTTCTGCTATATCAATGCCACCGCCATAGTGTAGGTCCCCATCATCTCATACCTGGAATATTGCAATAGCTTTCTGATTGGTATCCTTGCCTCAAGTGTCCCCCCCACTTAATTTCACTTTCCATTCAGATCTCAAATTGATTTTTCTAATGTGCCAGACTGACCACATCACTTTCCTCAGTTCAGTGAACTCCAATGAGTCCCTATTACTGCCAGAATGAAATCTAAAAGCATCAGTTTGGCATGCAAAGTGCTTCATAACTTGGTCTCTTCCTACCTTTCCAATCTTCTTTTACCTTACCCCTGCCTATCAACACCTGGAACATTCTCTGCTATCTAATGACAATGGCTTCCTTGCTGTTCCTCACATGAAACATCTCTCCACTTCATACAATTTAAATGACTGTTCTACATGTCTAGAATGTTCTTGTTCCTTGTTTCTACCTCCTGACTTCCCTGGCTTTCCTCAGGTCCCAGCTAAAATTCTACCCTTTGCAAGCAGCCTTTCTCAGTCTTTATTAATGCTAGTGCCTTTCCTCTAAGATTACGTCCAATTCATTCTGTATACATCTTGGCTGCACAAAGCTGTTAACATGCTGTCTTCCTTCTTAGTCTTTTTGGTCTTTTAGACTTGCAGTTATTTTGCCTTTCTTTATATCTCCAGCACTAAGCACAGTGTCTGGCACATAGCAGGCACTTAATATGCCTGTTGATTTAATCAAACTTGTTAATATTAATACACAAAAGGTTTCTTTAGTGACATTACTGAATTCATACTTCAAAGGTATTCCAGGCTTGCAACCCATTTCCAGAAGGCAGAGCCTTAGGAGTATAAGGTCACTCCTACAAAATCTCCTCTTCATAACAAGTATGACAGTCAAACTGCACCTTGAAGGGACAAAGCACTAAATAAATGCCACCAGGCTATCTGACCCTGTGAGTCTAAGATAAATGGATGGAATATGTGTGGGCAGAAGATTATATCACACTTGCTTCAGGCAGCCTATAATGAGTCTGGGAAAATTAATGTCATTCTGTTTGAAATTTGCAAAGCTAGATTTTTTCAGAAGATATATATATTTTCAATTACATTTCAGAATCAATAACAAAAACAAAAGGCTATTTTGGAGCCATTATTTTGTTTTAAAGGAGTGTGTACTTCTAACTCCTCCCCCCTGCCCATAACAGCAATGGAAGACAAGCTGCTTCCCTTGAGGATGCGTTGTTAGGACATTCAGAATCCTCCACAATCTAGCTATTATCTCTTGAGATCCTTTCAAGGCCTGGCTTTGATATTATTTCCTCCATGAATCTTTCCTGATATTCACAATGGGAACTGATTTTTTAGACATTAGATCTCATATTACTTCATATTCCTCTAACATACTTACCATATTCTATGTTTGTTCTCTATCTCTCTCTCTACACACACACACACACACACACACACACACACACACACAAACAAAATCATCAAATCAAAACATCATAGTCTATTGAAGCAGATGAGAGTTCTGAGAGGGAAATATCCTTCCTTCCTTACTACATTGCTAATTACTTAAGTAAAGTGATAGTCTTACTTAACTTTTTTTTAATCTTCTTAGCACTTATCCCCATGCATTGCCCATTATAGGCACTTAATAGAAGTTTGTTGAATTAATTAAACATTTTTTTGCTAATTGAAAGTACTGCTGTCCTGAATGTTGTAAACAAACAGTAGCATCGGGTACTGTATAAAACAGTCGATTTGGATTCATGACAAAACTGAGAAAAATAATACAGAAATACGTTTTGCATGATTGTACATGTATAACCTATATCAAACTGCTTACTCTCTCAGGAAGGAGGGAGCTAAGAACAGAATTTGGAACTCAAAATTTTTGAAAAAGAATTTTAAAATTGTGAAAAAATAAAATATCCTTTAAAAATAAAAAAGAATAACTCAGGTCAAAATCCAGTTTGGACACTCACTAGCTGAGCAGGTCATTTAACCTTTCCCAGTCTTGGTTTCCACATCTGTAAGGTGGGTATGATAATGGCACTTGCTTCATTGGGTTACTGTGAGCATTCATGTGAGATAATATATTACAGTGCTTTACCAGTAC
>JAQQSW010019096.1:0-11116 GCA_028646575.1 Pseudocheirus occidentalis | reverse complement strand
TGAACAGAAAATTTGTCAATCAAACACAAGAAGCATGAGAAGGCAAACATGGGAAAGAAATCATAAGGAACTTATCAAATTTGAATTATTTACATGCCAATATGGAAAAATGATAATAGTAACTTATGAAACTTTTTTTAGTATGAAGATAGGTGAAGGGAATACAGCTGGATATATATGTATACTTACACATATGTCTAAATAGGAGACTACATATGCATATGAATGCATATCTGAACCTGTGTATATATGGGCATATAGAAGGCGTAGGATCAATTGAATACAAAGGGACGGTACTTTAAAAGGCAAATTCTGAGGTGGGAGAGGACTAGAATGAGAGGAGACAGGGAGAGACAAAATGGGGTTAATCATCCCATAGAGAAGAGGCAAGGGATAACTGTTAGAACTTTACTTTCAGATTGTTGTACGCATGAGACAAATTGATGTATATGAATTGCTATATAAATATCAGATACTATTACTACATGCTTTCCTATTTGGAAGAGGGTAAAATTTCAAACTATACACTTGACTATGGAAGTTGGGATAGAGTAGCTACAAAAGAGCAGGGAGGGTTAACTTCTCCATTCCATATAACCTTTAGTGCCTACCTATCTGCCCTACAAAATGTCAGCATCAGAATAAGAAATATCATCCTGGATGTCTTGTCATTCCTCCAAGAACCCCTGGGTGCACAGTGTAGGGTGCAGGGTTCTTACTCTTTGCACTATCTCCTTGAGCTTCTTGGTAAATTTTTAGAAGCTGGATGTAAGGGAAGGGAAGTTGTTTTGGACTAATTACAATGGAGACCTGAGGTTCCTGGGGAGGCTACTGGGGTTAAATTCAGGCTCTGTGTGTATTTGTCTTGATTTTAATCAGCAAGTATTCTAATGACTACAGTATTCCACCCACTAGTCTTTGAAACATTGTTTTCAATGAGTATTATGGATTTCTAACTAATCAGCATCAGAGAGAATGTATGAATGCTTTCGATCCCGAAACTCAGGCCCCAAAGTGTATCTAGTCAATCAGATAATAAACACTTAAGTCCTTATGTTTTTGATCATTGCTTTCAGGTGGTCTGATAATTCTTGAATTATGTCTCCTTGATCTATTTTCTAGGTCAGTTGTTTTTCTAACTAAATATTTCACATTTCCTTCTATTTTTTTAAAAGTTTTTTTTTTTTTTAGTGTTTGTTGTTGTCTCATGGAGTCATTACCTTCCTCTTGCCCAATTCTATTTTTTAATTAATTATTTTATTTGTACCTCTTTTACCATTTGGCCAATTCAGGTTTTTATGGCTTTTTAAAAAGGTGTTAGTTTCTTCAGTATTTTTTTGTATCTCTTAGTAAGCTGTTGACTTTCTTTTCATAATTTCATCATTTCTTTTCACAATTTATCCTCTACTTCTTTTGTTTAAAATCATTTTTGAGCTCTTCCATGAATTCTTTTTGGGCTTGTGTCCAATTCATGGGTTGGGTTTTTTTTTAAGACTTTGCATGTGGCTGCTCTGATTTCATTGTCTTCTTCTGGGTTTTTGTCTTGTTCTGTCCTGTCTCCATAGTAATTTTCTGTGGTTGGGTTATTTTGTTGTTGTTGTTTAGCCATTTTTCCCCAGCCTATTTCTTCACTTTTAATTTTTTGTTAAAGTTGGTCTCTGCTCCCTGGGTAGAAGGGGCACTATTTCAAGTTTCAGGTGCTTTGTGCTACTATTTTCAAAGCTAGTTGTGGGGGATCTGTAACTTTTCAGTTCTTTGAAGGTGGTGTGATCTAAAGAGAGTCGTGGTCATTGCTCTTTTGTCTGTCAAGTCTCCACAAGAACTTCTCTATGACCCAGAACCAAAATCAGAGCCCTTGCTCCCCTGTAGCCATGAGCCTTCTGGCCCCTATAAATGCACCTTGGGCAAGTGATAGTGCTCTTCTCCACCCTAATCCTTAGGTAAAGGTCCTCCTCTCCTGTAAGCAATCATGAGCGTTCTTCTCTGCTTTGGAACTGTGACCAGGGCTCTTACTTCCCTGGAGTTATAAGTGCCAGTATGCTGGTGTTCCTTTTCACCCTGGGACCATGACCAGGAACTGTGTATGAGCAATGCAACAGAGTCTGGCATGCAGGGCCAGCACAGGATCCCCTGTAATCTCCTTCTGACCACTTGTCTGACTTCACTTCTGTGTGATGAGAGCTCCAGGAGCTTCTGCCTTGCTGATGCAACCACCCCCCAAGGCTTGGCCTGTGCTGCCTGCACGCTGCCCCCCTTCCATGACACAATCCTTCATACTGACCCCCTAAGTTATCTTGGTCTGGAAAAAGTTGTTTCATCCCAATCTTTTGTTGGTTCTGTCACTCCAAAATTCAATTTGACAATTTAAAAAAAGTTGTTTGAAGGGAATTTGGGAGAATTCAAGTGATATCCTGTTACTCTGCAATTTTGGCTCTACTCCCTTCCTCTATTAAATTCCTACTATTTTCCACCTAACAAAGTCAAAGGATACAAACAAAGTCAAAGGACAATCTTTGGTCTTGAGGATCTCATAAGCTAATGCGGAAAGAAAACACTTAAGAAGAAGCTGTAAAGGGATCAAGGGAAAGGGGGAGGGAGCATAATAAAGTCTAAGAGTGAGACCAGTTGGAAAATTATAAGGTAGTTTCCTTGAGTACCTTTTTAAAGAGGAGAATCTGAGAGGAGCTTTTTCTACAGTCCACCTTCCAACCTCTCCAACTAGAGCGAGGGAAGAGTTCTAGAGGCAAGACTGCCTGTCTGTCTGATTGTTTCTCAAACCTCACATATACATGAGGTTCCTCTGGGTACCATTAGGGAATACATAAGTATAGTCACTGAAGACACGCCCACTGTCTACTTAAGGACATGCATATAGCATCCTTCCACTCTGCATCTGCTGCTCTGCCTGTTTGGCTTCTTTCAACTCAACAAAACAAGATGCTCCCACACTGAATACCCTCTGGTGTCTACTCTCCTCCTTCTTTCCTCTTTTGTATGTTGTCTGCTCAAATTAGATTGTAAGTTTCTTGAGGGTGAGAACTGTCTTTCTTTTTGTTAATTGCATCCCCTGCACCCATCAAAGTACTAGGCACTTAAGAAATGTTGATTGGATTGGGGTTTAGTGTTTAGTGTTTATTTTTTATTGTGCCCCAGTTCTAAAGAAACACTGGACTTTTTCCAGACCTAGCATCCCTGCCTACTGTGACATCGAGAGTTAGGTTCAGATGGTTTTCAGCAGCTGCCTTGAGCTTTTTAAAAGCAGACTACTATTTCTCTTAGAACCAGGAAAAACATCATTATGATGTTCAGATTCCAAAGCTTCAATTGCCCCCCCCCCTTTTCTGTGGTTTACTTTGAATTTTAGAGGCACTTTGGAGGGAGTACCAACATATCAGGTGAAATAAAAATAGCCAAATTCCAAAGGTTCACGGTCAGCCCAACCGTCTTGCTGGTGGCTCAAACCTGAACTTTTGAGGTAGTTAATCCCCTTAGGGAGCTGCGTTGTGAGAAGGGTGGGTGTGGGACCCTTAGTAGGAAGGATAGCAGCTTTGCACTGTGACTGGGGTGTCAAAAAGTATTTTTTTTTTTACCACAAGAAAACAAACAACTTGTATTTCACAAAGGCAGAAGATGGTGGTGCCACATGCCTGAAATATTCAGGAGCCAGAAGAATGGGACCACAATGGGTCCAGTGTCTGTTTTCTAGGAAGCATGTGGTGGTATGTGGACTAGTTAGGAGTCTGCTTTCCAGCCCTTTGAAGACCTCCTTTCTTCATTTTCTTTTTATATCTTAGAAGCTAATGATGAGTAAGTTGGAGCACAAGACCAGCCGTGGTAGACAGGCATTTCCTTCAGGGACAACCTTAAGCTCATGTCCACTGGCTTTGCTAAATATTGTTCTTCACCGTATCAATTATGGTCTGGACTAAAGCCTTATGCATTCTAAGCTTTATCATTTAGTAATTTATTGATGACTTGGCTTCATTCACATCATTGTGGAACTATTACAGATGTGTTTTTGACTTGTCTGTCTAGCCCAGTTTTACGTGATGCCTTTGTTTATTTGTCTGAACCAACCAAATAATGTGGAGTCTGAAACTCTTCCAGACAAACATTTGTGGTGGTCTGACTACATCTCAGGAAAATTGTAGGCTGTCTTCAACAACTCTTTTAATCTTATCATGGGTGGAGAGTTGGAAGCAATCACAGGTTCATAGATCTAGAGCTGGAAGAGATGTCAGAGGTCCTCTAGTTTTATTTTACATATGAAGAAACTGAGATCTAAGGAGGCTTGACTTATGCTAGACTACAAACTTTAAGTGTCAGAGGCAGGATGTAAACCCAGGCCCTTTGACTCCAGAGCTGATGCTTTCCATTGTGCCAAGGAACATTGGAGATCATCTCATCCCACCCTTTTTTTTTTTTAAATGAGGAAACCGAGGATGGCATTGATTGTGAATAGCCCCAAGTACCCAGCTCCTTGAAAATATTAGTTTCTCATTAAATTATTGTTGAATTAATGAAGGTAGGAATTGGAAATTTCTGGCTGAAAAAAAGCACACAGTGCACCATTTGAAAATGACATTCAAACCTTGTTTTACTTCCACAATCCTTATCCCCAGTCCTTAATGTTCTGGAAACTGGTGTGTGTGTGTGTGTGTGTGTGTGTGTGTGTGTGTGTGTGTGTGTGTGCGCGCGTGCGCATGCATGTGTGTTCTCAGCTATTAGGCAGAAAGCAACAAACCCCAAGAAAATAAATATGTATACAGACGGAAGGAAAAAAGAAAAGCATGTCTTCTATGGGAGATCTCTAGATCATTCCATCTTTATTTCAAACTTCCTTTACTTTCTAAGTCCTTAATGAGGAGAATCAATTTTCAGGATGGTGATCCTGTGGCCCAGCAGGAGCCTTAAGCACATTTTTGAAGTTTTGTTTAGATTTGTACAAGAATCCTTCAAGATCCATAGAAAACTTTGAATCACATAACCCAACAGACTGGTGAAAGTCCTTAAGTTCATGTCACATATGAAACACTTGAAGTTATAGATCTTTAACCAGGACAAGAAAAGGCTCAGGGAAGAGCTGATGTCTGTTTCAAGCATTGAAAGGCTATGGAGGAGGAATATTAGATCCATTCTGTTTCGTCCCAAAGGATAGTTATCAGGATCATTGGGTAAAAGTCACCCAAGAGAGTTATTTTTAGGCTTGATGTCAGGGATAAAAGCAAATATACCAACAAACACATAAAGCCTTCCTAAAGATCAAAACTGTCCAAAAGCGGAATGGGGTTGCTTCTGAAGGTGGTGAGTTCTTTCTTATTGGAGGGCCTAAAGCAAAGACCAAATGAGAGCCTGTTAGGTAAGGTTATAGTGGGGACTCCTTTCCAGGAATGCATTGGACTAGATATCCATTGATATTCCTTCCAATTCTAAAATTCCATAATGTAATGAACTCACTCACTTTTTGTGTGGTGAAATTGAGTCCCAGAGATGTGGTGTCTTGCCCAAAGTCAAATAGCTAATTAGAGAAAATTTAGACTAGACCATTTACCACTACTCCCCTTTTTCTTTATCCATTCTAGGTTTCCTCTTGCCTAAATAGGTCAGGAAAGTAGACTCTGACATTCTAGAAAAATTTCCAGATTCAAAAATGAAAATAATTCAGCAAAATTCACTATTATTTGAGAATTCTGCCTTATTTAGGTTTTATTGTGGATCTTACTGAGAAACTAAGAGCTACATCCCAAGGACTTAGATATGGCCTCTGAATCATAACCTACATCCAATAGGGAAACCCTTGCACTCGGCTGTTCAAGAACAATTTCTTTGGGCTTCAGTGTCTAGGCCAAGGTTTTATTCTGATTTTTAAAATTGTCCAGTACAGATGAGTTGTCTCATATTTATAGAGAATTATTAACCACATGACATCATGGGAATATTTGCTCTGTTTCTTTTCCTCTCTCTTCTTTCAACTAAATAAAGGACAGCATCAGGATCATTGGGTGAAAATCAGAGTCATTTTTTGGCATGATATCAGGGATAAAAGCTTATATAATATCTACTACAGGTTCAAATCCTATCTCAGACACTTATTATAACTATGATCACGGGCAAGTAACTTAACGTAGACTTCAATTTCCTCACCTGTAAAATGAGGTCATTGGATTAGATGACTTTTAACATTCCTTCCAGCTCCATGTCTATGCTCTTATGTGAAAGATACCATGCTAGGGGCTGGGGATACAAAGCTAAAATTCAAAAAAAAATTCTGTCCACAAAGAGATGGATTTGTAAACAGAAAAAACAAACACAAAATAATCAGAGAAGGGACAAAATAACAAGGTGAATCAGGAAGGGCTTCTTTAGGAGGTACCACCTGAGCAGAGCCTTAAGGTAAGGTTAGAGACAGAGGTAAAAGATCAATCATTGCAGGTATGGTGGGGTAGAAGGAGGGTAAGTGGCCTGCCCATGATCACATAGGATTTTAACCTGACTTACCACTCCATCTTAATTTCTATAGTGTGGCTTCCCTCACGTTACTTAGCCCCAGTTGCCCTGCCTTGCCCCCTCCAAAAAAAAAAAAAGCAAAAAAAAATTAAAATAAAATAAAATCCTATACTCCACAGGAAACCATTCCTGGTACCACTTAATGCCCATGCCTTCCTTCTATTGATAATTTCATATATATCCTGTATAAATCTTGTTTATACATTATTGTTTGCATATTGTCTTCCCTATGATCCTTGAGAACAGAAAACAGGTTTTGCATATTGCTTAGCACATTGCCTGTCACATAGCAGGTACTTAATAAGTGTCTTCTGACTGACTGGTCTATCTTAAAATGGATCATTCTAGCCTATGTGCAACCTCACTCAAACATCCTGGAAGCCTGAGTACTTTTGGAGATTGAATTATCTATAGATTGTCTATGGCCAGTGAGATAGAAAACATGACTATTGAATATATACCACATTTAATCAAGACTCCATTCACTTTTATGGAGTTGCTTTGACTAAAGGGCAAAATGATCTACCATGACTTTGGTTGGTTTACTGACTGCTATGTAAAGAGAGCTGGATTTGAAATCAAAAGCCCTGTTTTCAGATCCCAGTTCTAATATTTACTATCCAAGATTGTATTAGTCATTTTCCCTTGTTCTGCCTCAGTTTTCCTCAGTTATGCAGTAAGAATGGACTAGATGATCTCTAAAGGATCCCCTAACTGTAGTGATGTAGGACTTGATGGCTTTGCTACTATTCTTCTACTGTGGTAGAAGCATGTAGGTCAGTCATGTTGGGCTCTACAAGTAATTCCTCTAGGATTAAGGTAGGTCAGGTGAGGAGGAGGGGCAGAATGATGTTTTGTTTTGCTAACACAGTTTGGATCCTCATTGTGAACTGAGCACAGTCTACTCAGCTGTCCATGGTGTTCTATTCCAAGTGGCAGAGATCCGAATGACCATTCTTAGTCATTTTTGTCTATGATTGCCCCTGGACCCTGGCTTCTCAAACCATTCTATTCTTATAATTAAGAAAACACACACACACACAAACAGAAAAATAAAGACACTCAGCTGAGAAGCCACAAAGTTAATGTGAACCACAAACTTTTTGTGTGCCTGAGTATCAGTTTATTTTAAAATAGAACCATTGCATCTCTTAAACTGGAGATGAAGATACGTTGTAATGCAGCTGCCTGGTGTTCTCAAATGATTCTCTTCCTTGCCTTTTCTTCTTCCCTCTATGAGCTCAGTGTGTAGTGGGTTAATCCTTCCTGGAATTTGGCTTGGAAACCAAGGTTACAGTGAGCCATTTAAATCAAAGTGAATTTTCTGGTGCCACTGTATTTTACATGGTCTCTCCCCAAAATGTGAAGATTGTGTAACTATGTCCAAGACTTGGCCTGAGTTCCTATAGACACTTAGTCCAAGTTTATTAGATTTGCTGTGTTTTAATATGCCTTTTCTGTCCAGTCTGAGTTGTATTTGGTTTGAGGTTTGCTTCATCAGGGTTTTCACGGTGAGCTTCATCAAAATGAGATTAGCACTTTTTCTCTAAAGTTTATGAGATAGCTGGTTTACAGCTAGAAGAGATCTTGGAGAGTGTCTCATCCCAGCCCTATTCAAAGAAGGAACTGGAGGTCCAAAATGATGATGTGCCCAAGGTCATTGAGGTGGGAGTATGTGAAATGAGCTCCAACTCTTCTGAATCTTAATATTAGTGATCCTGGACCAGTCACTTAGCCTATGCGGACCTCAATTTCCTAATCTGTAAAATTAAGAGATTGGACATGGTAGCTTCTGAGGTTCCTTCCAACTTTAGATTCATCATCCTCTATACAGACACTCTCTGAATTGTATATAGTAAAGTAGATTTCCACAATGGGACGAAGAAAAAACATTCATTCATTAGACTGCCTTAAAGTCTAGTAAACCAATGAGTTGGCACCCACTATGTGCCAAACACTGTGCTAAATGCTGGCGATATAAAGAAACATAAAAGATAGTCCTTGCTCTTCAGAAGCTCACAATATAACAGAGGAGACAACATGTTAATTTATGTGCAAATGAGCTATAGATAAGATGAATTGGAGATAATCAGAGGAGAGAAGGCACTAGAGTTAAGAGGGATTGGGAAAGGTTTCCTACAGAAAGTAGAATTTTGCCTGGAATTTGATGGTAGCCAGGGAAGCTTGGTGAGGAAAGAGCATCCCAGACATGGGAGAGAGCTAGTGAGAATTCTAGGAATCTGAAAAGAGGATGTCTTGTGAGAGTAAAAGCAAGCAGACCATAGTTACTGGATCTAAGAGAACAGTGTGTGTATGTAAGGTATAAGAATACTGGAAATGCATATAAGGGGGAAGGGGCAAGAAGGTTATGAAGGGCTTTGAATGCTAAACAGAGTGAATGGGAGAAGTGAAACTTCTCAGCCCATGAGTTTTGTGGGAGCAAGCTGGAGTTTCAGTTTCACCATTCCCTCCCCCCCCTTTACTGCTGCCATTTCAGCATTACACCTCTTGACCTCCACCTTTGTTTGCCCCACCCTTATCAGCATTAGGCCCTTTAGGAGTTTTGGCCTCCAACCTTACTGGTGATATTTTCCCCTTCCCAGTTTTAGCATTTGCCAAATAAGGGCATGAACAGTACCCTGGTCCCCTGCCTGCCTGTCAGCCAATGGGGGATAATGGTAGGCTTCTTTGTTCCTTGTCTTTGGGAGAGATTTTTACAGGTAGATTGTATGCCCACCTTCCAGACAATGGGAGAAAGGACAGCAGGGGGAAGGGAACTTGACTTCGTTAGGGTATAAATTATTGTTCCATCTTCTGTAATCTGTTCTCTGATCTGCCATGGAGAGGACTGCCTTCTTCCCACAGGGGAAGAAAATAAAAAAACTTTCTGTTCCTTCCTCAAGATACCTCTGACTTATAATTTTTCTGGGTGGGGAATTCTTGGGGTCCCTGTACCCCACACAAGATGATGGTATATTTAAACGTAGAGATGACCATTAGAGTTTACTAAGTAGGTGGATGGTAGTGACATGGTTGAACCTATTAGGTCCTTCCTCACTCCAAATCCAACCATACTGTTTGGGATGGCTTACCGTATGTTCCAATGGCTCCCTTGCTCCTGTGTATTTGGCTAACTCTCAGCTTCTTAAGTTTATTCATGTTGTAAAAATGACCGCACCCCCAGCTGCCTTCTTTTGGACCAGCTTCTGTTGAGGATTCATCACCATCCCACTGCCCCTCTTGTAAGGTACCTCCTTGCACAATGTGCAATTCAGGTCACCTTAAATAGTCTGGCAGCTAGGCCATGGTTTCTAAACCTAACTTTTAATAGCTTGTTTAGCTTGTGAATAAAAATAATTTGTTTCATATATGGTACAGGTCTCCTACCTATTGGGGGACATGTGTATGGAAGTACTATTGAAGTTTAGGGGTACTAGGACCCTGAAATAGTGACACATGGGTCCTGCCCAAATGAATTCGACCCAAGCCTTCTTCCAGCCAAAGAAAACACAGAGTTTATTAAAAATCTGCCATACTGGCCAGACTCTTAAGAAATCTCAGCATTGGTTACACTCTTAAGGAATCAGAACATTTGTAATGCTAATGTAAGCAAGCATGTCAGATTGAATCTGAGGACCTTAATAAAGGCCAAGATGGATCTTATATATGGAAAGACTGTGGGAGGAATCTAGGGTTAGCCAAGTAGTCTGGGGTGACTGGAGTAGAGGTCTAGGGGGAGGATCTTGATGGAAGTGGTGAATAGACTGAGGTGACTAGAGGTCAGGAACCAAGATAATGGGGTCTTAGGATCTAGGGTGAGAAATAATCAAAGGTGATCCTGAAATAATAGAATGGAGGGCTAGGCTAGGTTTAGGGTAACAGAAAATAGAGCTTGGGAATAATGAAAAGTTTATAGCCTCAGGCAAATGCCAGATGAAGTGGGAAGATTCAATGAGAATTGAAGGGAGTTCCTAGAGCCTGTACACCATCAGTACCATAAGGAGAAAAGAGGGGCCACATTTGTAACTGAGTCTGTTTGCCTCAGTCTCCTCATCTGCAAGAAGAGTTGGAGAAGGAAATGGCAACTTTGCCAAAAAAACCCCAAAAAAACAAATGGGTCACAAAGAGTTGGAAGAGTGAAAACAACAGAATGACAACAATGACCCAGATTTCTTTCCCTGAAAGTTTTCTTATTCCCTTATTAGGAGAGTTATCCAATGCATATACAGAGCTACTGGGGCAGAGGCCCATTGAACCTGATTAGAGAGGACTTGGGTTCAAATACCAATTTCACTACTTCCTAGCTATGTACAATTAGGGAAGTGACTTAATCCTTTCATTCACAAAAGGGGGTCAGGGTTAGGCCAGATGACCTCTGAGGCTATGGTCTTAAATCTTTGGTCCTACTACTCCTTCAGCTTTAGGGCTACACTTGAATTGCTTGGAGAACCTAGTTCTCTTTTCCTTCTGCTGCGGCTAGCAAGTCTGGGCCTAGCTACCAGCTGAGTGAAATAAAGGGACAGAGAGAGAGAGAGGGCTTCTAGCTGAATAAGAAAGAGGGAGAGAGACGGGGATGTATTCCATAGTCTGTTTATTGCAGACCTATTTC
>JAQQSW010019095.1:0-11117 GCA_028646575.1 Pseudocheirus occidentalis | reverse complement strand
TAGGGGCAAAAAGGGGAGAAAATCAGTAGCTCAAAACCTTGTGGAAATGAATGATGTAACCAAGAAAATAAGTTAAAATTAAAAAAAAAGAAAGTCATCTGAAAAGAGAAGACTGCCATTTGATTAGCCATTCCCAAGTGCTATGCACCTACCTTATTTCCAGTTCTTTCCTCCTACAAGAAGTCTTTCTTTGCCAACATAGTTGATTAAAAAGAAAGGGAACACAATCAAATTTTCAAAATAAGAAATGAAAATGTGAAATCACAACAGAAAAAAATAAAAAGAATTATCAGAACCTACTACACAGTTATATCCCAGTACAACTCCCATTTAATCAGAAATAAAGGATTATCTATAGAAATGAAAAATAGCTAAAGTAACATAACACTAAAAAAGATGCTCAATAAGCCAATTCTTAAAAAGGAAATTGAACAAGCAATAAAGGAATTACCAGAGTGGGAGGGAAAAAAACCTAGTCTATATGGATTTGCAGGAGCATTCTATCAAATTTTTAAAGAAGAACAAATTCCTACATTACATAAATTGTTTTTAAATTGAGAAACAAAATATTATTAAACTCCTTTTATGATACTTATGTAGTTCTAATTTGTAAACTAAGGAAAAGCAAAGCAAACAAAAATGATAGAACTATGCTATTAATAAATATAAATTTTAATTTAAAATACTACAGTAATTTTTCAACAAAATTATTCTCTGTGATTCAATTGTATTGATGCAAGGATAATAATTAGCAAAATTCAGCACGTTAAAAAGCAAAACAGCGTAAACTACATTATTATATAAATAGACGCAGAAAAGACCTTTTGACAAAAATCCCAATAACTTATCAAGGGAGAAAAAGATGAAAGAGATAAAGAGGGAGGAAAGAAGGAAGGAAACAAGAAAAGAAGCAAGGAACGAAGGAAAGAAGGAAAGAAGGAAGGAAGGAAGGAAGGAAGGAAGGAAGGAAGGAAGGAAGGAAGGAAGGAAGGAAGGAAAAGAGAGGAGCATTATAAAGAATAGGTATTGAAGGACCTTTTTTTTCTTTAACTGAATTAAAAGTATCTAAAACCCAAGGCTATAGATAAAAGCAATAAAAACCAGAAATTTTCCAAATGAAAACATGAATAAAGTAAGGATTTCTCCTTTCCTTGCCCTTATGAAACAGAGTTCTAGAAATGCTGAAAATAACAATTAGACAAAAAGAATAAATACATAAATAAAGGAAAAGATCACAGTTTGCTTAGAAAAATCTTGTTGATGGCTCAGCTAGGTGCACAGTGAATAGAACACCAGCCCTGGAGTCAGGAGGACCTGAGTTCAAATCCGACCTCAGACACTTGATACACTTACTAGCTGTGTGACTTTGGGAATGCCCTCCAAAAAGTGAAAGAAAGAAAGAAAGAAAGAAAGAAAGAAAGAAAGAAAGAAAGAAAGAAAGAAAGAAAGAAAGAATGAAAGAAAGAAAGAAAGAAAGAAAGAGAGAGAAAGAAAGAGAGAGAGAAAGAGAGAGAGAAAGAAAGAGAAAGAAAGAAAGAAAGAAAAAGAAAGGAAAGAATGAAAATCTTGTTGATTCTGTAAGACAATAATTGAGACAACTGATGACATCATTAAGGTACCAGGATATTAATAATAATGAACCCACAAAATCAGTGATGTATCTATACATAAATAAGAAAACCCAAGGGGAAGTAATTGTAAGGGAAGGCCTCTTCAAAATAATGAGAAAAAAAGAGAAATCTCTTAGAAGTTAATCTAACAAGGCATATTCAAGACCTGTATAGATAAAACTACAAGAAATTGCTTGAAGGATTTTTAAAAATGATTCGTATGATTGGAGTTTACCATTTGTGTTATGTTTAATGCCATACAATGCCAACATAACATAAATTATAATGTTAACTACATTCATTTAAACATATAGTGCTATCAAAATGAAATACCAAAGAGTTACCTCAGATATTTAGCAAAGTAGTATAATTAATTTTAGGAGAAATAAGTGATCTAGAATAGCCATGAGACTAATGGGAGGAGGAGGAAAAGGAAGAAGAAGAGGAGAAGGGAGAGTAGCAATTCCATACCTCAAATTGCATTATTAGGAATCATCAAAACTCTTTGCTACTATTTTAAAAAGAGAAAAACAGAGAACAGGCCAGGTAAGAAAAAAATTTAAAATGATTTCATCTTCATAGTGTTTGACATTTCCCAAAAACATAAATTTCCTATGAAAGGACTCACTCTTTGACAAGAATTTCTGAAAAAATTGAGTCCTTTGCCAAAAATTAAGCTTAGAGTAACATTTTATACCAATATCATGATAAACAAAATGGATTTGTGACCTGAATATTAAAAGTCACATCATAAAAAAAACAGATCAGGTTCTATAAACTGTTGCAATTAAGTGGTTAACCGTGCAAGTGGTTGTGGTGATAATAAAACTTAAAATAAATGATCTAATTACTTGATATTAAAAAAACACTTGTATGAACAAAATTAGCACAATAGAATGAAAATGGAAATTGTTGATAGGAAAAACTTTAAGACACATGTCTCTGATAATGGTCTGATATCTAAGATATGTAAGAAACTAACAAATACATAAGAGTAAAAAACTTTTGCCCAAAGATCAGTAGTTAAAGATATGAACAAACATTTCTCATAAAAGGAACTGAAACCTATCAGCAATCATACTGAACAACTCAGCAAAACCAATAAAAAGAGAAACAGGAATCAAAACAACTCTTCAAATTAGCGAAGTGGACAAAGGAATAGCCAGTGCTGGAAGGGTTGTGGAAAGACAAGAACACTACTGTGTTGTTGATGTAGCTAAGAATTGAACCAACCATTCCGGAAAGGAATTTTGAAGTACGCTACTAATGTGGCTGGAGTCCTTTGACTCAGGTTCCATGGAAGTCAACCCAAAAAAAGTCCTTATATCCAGAAAAAAAATTCATAGTAGCACTTCTCTCTTATACTAACAAGAAAGTTGAAAGAAAAAAAAGTAAATGTGAACCAATTGAGGAATGATTAAACAAGTTGTGGTCCATGGAATATTTCTGGAATAATAAGCAGGAGAATAATTGTTAAATTTTCAGTGGGAATACAATGTGAAAATGCTACAAGTCAGGGTTTAATCTATTATTGTCTTGTCTAGATTTAGGAAAATGACAAAGAAAACATTGATAATGCAAATTAAACTTAAATGTTATGTAATGTACATTTATTTTCTTAGTGGTGACCATAAAACATTTCCAGCATATCCATGACCATAAGAAATTTTGAATAGGATAATTATAAAAATAGCAAAATTTGTGAATTGATGCCAGAGTATGTATGTGGAAAGAAGAACAAATATCTATAATTATCAACCTCATGTAAAGTGAAAGAACATCAATAAAACAATGTAATCAATGATATAATATTATAATCCCCAAGCTTGTTCTCAATGAGGAGATAAAAGAAAACATCTCCACTCCAGTCCTGAATAGAGTAGTGGACCACAGGTATGGGATTTTGAGGAACGTATAGATGGGAACAAGAGATTAATAAAAAAAAATTAATAAATTTTCTCTCTAGCTACAGTTGTAAAAAGTATTGGCTCTCATCCTCTTCTATTTTAAATGGTATGACCTTTTTGTATTGAGATTGCTTATCCTCAACTTAAAACTCAAGAATCTAAAATAACTGAATGGTTGTTATTAAAAAGACAAATATCTCTATTCATAAGATAAAATTAGTAGTCTTAAATGAGCACCAAAGAAATCAATTCAAAAACAATCTATCCGAAGGTGAGAAAAAATATTTTCCCCATGAGATTACAAATGAAATCTATAAAACTCTCATGGAGCAATTATTATATATATGAACAAAAATCTCAAAAATTTAAGAAAAAATAAATTATACCAAACATTTTGTGGTCTAAAGAAATAAGTCAGAACTTAGAGGAGACAAAACAGAGAAAGAGAATAAAAATCAGTATCATTAATAAGTATAAATATCAATGCAAGAGATTTAAATAAACCCTAGCTAAAACCAAAGAGATTACCTTCATAATTCAAATTCCTAGAATGAGTTGCAGATCTAGGTTGCCAAAGAGAGATCATCTCCCCAAACTTTGCCAAGGTCCTAGTAGTAATTTTGTTAAGTAGAAATATACTCTTCCACTTCACTATAACCAGGAATTCCCAATTATCTTTATCTTTTACATCTTTAAAATATCTTTATATTTAAAATAATCATTTACTCAGTATTAATGAAAAATAAATAGGAAGGAATTTGCATGAACTTATATTGAGGCAAATGTATAAATCACAAATGTATAAATAAACCTGGATCATAATCTCCCATCAGTTCTCTAAATATTTGTTGGAGAAAATTAGGAATCACTTAGCCTGCAGCTAAGAGCTAAAAAAAAAATGCCCAGTCATTAATCTCCAGCTCCTTATTGGATGTCTGAGACTGGATGGTTTGAACAATTAAACTGAATGTCCTGAGACATTTTAGCATCAAAATACCTAAAACTACTCATTCTCTTTCACTTACAATCCTCACTTTGACCACCATCCTCCTAGTTACCCAAGTTCCTCATCCTCAAATCCTCACTCTCACCCACATATCTAATCTAATGGCCAAGTTCCATAGATTTTACCTTCTCAACATCTATCAGATATGCACTATTCTCTCTGCTGACACTGCCGTCTTTCTGGCACAGGCCATAAACACTTCATGCTTGAATTATTGCAATAGTCTTCTCTTTGTTTTCCCTGCCTGGAAAGTCTCTCTCTACTCCAGCTTATCCTCCTCCAGTTATCAAAATGGTCTCCATAAGCACAGCTCACCTGGTGTCAACCTCCTCCCATTGAATAAACTTCAGTTGTCTCTTCCATATCACAGCTTTCCCCATTGTGGTTTTGATGTGTCACAGGTTGGCATAAGAAATTACACAGGAACGTTGGGGGAATTTTGTGGAAACTGCAAACAACACACAAAGGCCAGCAGATGACACAGAAAAGTTTAGAAACTCAGAAATGCATTAATGTACAGTATGTTTACTTAATGCTGACCTCCATATACCTGATAACTAAGTGCTTACCCAAAGTTTTAAATAAGGTACCATAATTACCCCATAAAAGAAAAGAAAAAAATTCAGACTCCTTCTCTGATATGAAAGGAGGCTCAAAATTTTGTTAGGGTTTTCCAGGTTGTGGGGATGCTTATACCTAATCCCCACAATGTGGAAGGGATAACTATGCAGTGGTTCCCTATTTTCTCCAGGATCAAATAGAAAATCCTCTTTCTGGCTTTTAAAGTTCTTAAACTGATATGCTCCTAACTTTTTGTTGTATTCTTACCCTTTAATTCCCTCAATGTACCTCCTGATACAGTGATACTGGACTCTCTTCTGTTCTTTGCACAAGAGACTCTCTTTTTCCCAACTCTATATTTTTGCTGACTGTTCCTCATGGCTGGAGTCCTCTTTCTCTCATATCTCCGTCCTTGCTTTTTTCTAGTCTCAGTTAAGACCTCATCATCTGTAAGAAGCTTTTCCAAGTTCCCCTTAATGCTATTGCCTTCCTTTTGAGATTTCTTCCAACTTATCCTGTATATATCTTGTCTGTATGTAGTTGGGTTTTTTCTTTTTTTTTTTTTTACCTTATTTCTCCATTACATTGTGAGTTCCTTGAGGTCAGGAGCTGTTTTTGTTTCTCTTTGTCTATCCAGAATTTATCACTGTACTTGGAATGTAATAAACACTTAGAAACTTCTTATTGGTTGTTAATGGACGGAAACATTCTATCAAGTGGCTGCTACTAGCTGCCACCATTCCAATAGTTCAGATGTTCTATACTCTAAAATCTTCTTATTACTAGTCTCCTAGTTTAGGTTCTTTCATCCTCAGTGGCTTACCAGAAAGCCTACAATTACTCAATGACTCACATTTCCTTGAAATAACTCACCAAATTTTACCCATGAAATCAGCAGAGATTTTAATATCACAAATCAGTCTCCACAGTTATATGATTCCTAGCTTTTGAATTTCAACCTGTTTAATCATAAAGCAGTTATTTCCATATTTGGTATACGATCATAGCGCTCTATAATTTCAAAGTCTTCAAAATGGCCCTCAAGTTCATTTTATGCACATAAGCTGCACTTTTATTCTCATTTTTTCTAGTTTTTAATAAATAAAATTACTTTCTCTGCCCCTTCAAGCTATTATATTGTTCACACACAATTGAAGAATTCTTCTCCTTTATTAAAGGTCTTTTAAATTGTCATATTTATGCCACAATTCATTTTCTGTCCAAAACTTCTCAAATGACATCTACATATTGTATTTCTTCCTACACATATTACTAGATGTTTTTTTGTTGTTTTTGTTTTTGTTTTTTGCTTTTTGGAGGGCAGTTGGGGTTAAGTAACTTGCCCAAGGTCACACAGCTAGCTTTTTCTGTGTTAAGTGTCTGAGGCTGGATTTGAACTCAGGTACTCCTGACTCCAGGGCCGGTGCTCTATTCACTGCGCCACCTAGCCGCCCCGACTAGATGTTTTTTAACCCAAGTTCTTTTCCTATTTCTCTCAGATGGCAAAATGTTGCAACCTTTGATGACTGTTATAATTTATTTTTTTATGTAGAAATTTTTTTCTTCACCTTAGAGGCTTAAATAGCTTCATATGAATGGAAATGTTTATTAAAAGAAAAGTAAATCATCAGGATATTATTATTAGTAATAATTAATAACAATTAAACCCATGTTTTAATTCCATATCAGTTCAGTAGCAAATAATTTTGCCCTAAAAATAATCATAAAAGGAAAATAGCAGAGCAGGAAAATTAGGTTTCCCTCAAATGTTTCAGTATTCTCTGAATCAATAATATAAGTTTGGGGAGTGTGTTATCATCTTTTTCTATGAGTAATGAGGTAAAATTTCCTCTTAGTTTTCTTTGAATTTGTAAGGAAAATCCAATTAATCATCTTTCTTTACATAAACCATCCATAGTTTAACATGACTTTTCAATAGCTTAACTGCTCAGCCCAAGAAGCAAGGGCACTGAATTCATTCCCTTCTCCACTAAAGCACCCATCTTCTTTCAGTATAGACCCAAAGTCACAACTGGATTTAGATTTGGAAAATCAGGTTTCTAAGGAAAACAAGATTAAAATTCCTTTTCTGATAATTTTCAACTTGTTAATTCCACCACCTGGTCACCACAAAGAAAAATTATTGATATGTTTTCTATGTCTCATGTCTAGCATCTCCCAAAATAGATAATAGAAAGGTATTCAGTGTACAATACTGGTGAGGCATGGGATTGGTATTAAAATGTTTGATGACACAAAAGTCAGAGTGGATACTGGCAGAATAACTTAAAACAGGGTTCAGTAACTGAGCATAGAACTATTTAACCTCTTAAGTGACTGGTGCTTATTTAACCTCATCAGAAGGCAGAGGAGTTTCCAGAACTACCATGCTTGCATTTAACATCAGGTATGTCAAGTACACGTCTTTTAGCAAGCAAATCTTGAGAAACATGGACTCCTCCTCTTGTTGGCAGTTGTCTTCTCCACTGCAGAAGTTTTCTTTATCATCAAATAGTTCCACTAAATGAGTCTAAGGTTTCTAGACCTCTTAGATTTACAAGGTGCCCCCCCAGCTTGTACATATTCAACTTGAGAATGATATTTGGGTGTTACTCATGAATGGAAATACAAAGTAGAAAAGAGTTGTGGGGATAAGCTACATGTAAGCTAGTCTAGCTGAGTGCATGCTTCATGAAGGAAGCTGTAGTTTGGGGAAAAGAGCACCACTCACATTCCTGATCCTTCAAAGGAAGTTTAGTAACTAAGTAAACTACTAGTCCCTAAGTACTAACCTAAAGCAGCCTCTTTAATTGCTGCTGCACCATCACCATACTTCCCCAGCCTTTATTTGCAATGAGGTTAAAGAAAACCCAAGGGACCCCTCATGGTTTGTTGTGTCAATGTCCTTTCAGCCCTGAGCCATTACATGGCTACAAACAACCAGACGCTTGTCATCCCCTGTAAAGCAACGCATGAGCAGCTTTCCAGGGGAACAGCTTCCAACGTTCTGTTTATACAGTATAGTGAACATTCTATTTATTCACGAACGAATCAGAGCAAAACATTCACAGAAAATCAAGGTACAGCATTCACAATGTTGTAACTTATCAATCAAACTGATAAGATTTTAAGATAAAATTGGAAAAGAAAATCAAAATACAGCATCCATAATGTCACAACTAAACAACTTATAACTAAAATGATCACATACTTTTCACCACAGTGGTCATATAGTTTTAAACACAGTACATTAATTTAGTCAATCATGAAATCCTTAATTCAATTACAAAGTACAAAAGTCAAAGTCTTCCACCCATAGGTCACAGTAAATCATAATCTTGGATAGACAGTATCCAAGTAAAAGTCTTCTTTCAGCCTGACTTGAGGTTGGTTCCCAGCTTCCATGGTTCCTCTTCCATAGTCCCAGCTCCAACTGTCACCTGGGTTCAAAGGCAGGCAGCTCCCAGTTACTTGTCCAGTTCCTTATCCAGTTCTTCATCCACTTCCTGTTTCATATTAAATTACAGTGTCCATACCACCTTAAATCCTTCACAGTTTCTATTTCTGGGAAGACAAAGCTTGAGAGAGCCACAACAATACTGATACAAATTGACGGCATCATCATCAATTCACTATCTGCCTATGAAATCAACTCAGACCCACTGATAAGGTCTGAGAACTCAACACAAATCATCAACATAGAAATCAACACAGACCCACAAAAAGATCCAAGTGGTCAACACAAATCATCAGTACAGTCCCAGGACCACCAAATCCCTCCTCCAGGACTTCTGTGAACAGACAACCAGAAAATCCTTTTTCAAGGTTTCCAGTGAGATCCCAGGGTTTCTGTACAAAGTATCACAAATAAACATCAACACAGACAGAACAGACAGATACCACAAGTTTTCTCCTTCTTGACTCTGCCACCACAAGAGTCCTCTGCTCAGTTCTACTGTGTGGGTCTGAGCCTCTCCTTACATATGGTCATTAGCTCCCTTCCTGTTGCAGGAGTTCATGAATTCTAGGGTTCACAAGTTGTGGAGTTCACATATTCTGTTTCTTAGCAGACTTGATACAAGGCTCAAAAGAAACTTGAACTGAAACAAGATGTTGATACAAAAGTCAAAAAAAAGGTATGAACTATTCCTGTGCTTGCTATTACTTCTCCAATGCTAGATAAAAGAAGTGGTTGGCTAAAAACCAGGAGGGTAAATCTGAGACTGTCCCAAAGGAATGAGAAGGGAATAAATATTGCCAGAATTTGAAAACAAAACACAGAAAAAAAGCTTAAAATCATAGACAATCAGAGACAGAAATTGTTATGGAGATCAAGTGGTTTATTTATTGGGGAATAATTATTGAGGCTTCTACTGAGGTTTCTTTCAGAGAAGAGGTGATTAAGACCTAGGCAGTACCCAGATCAGGGCCAAGGATATGATATAATAGGTGCTTTAATGGTATTTGCACTTTCATTACTTGTTTTAAAATTATACTATTTTAAGTGTGTCATTTCTGGGATAAAAGGGAGATAAAGTAGAAGGGAATGAGTGAGAATACTTGGTCCTTGGGACTGACCTAGAGCCTTCACTAGTCACTAACAGAAGGAAACAGCCATAAAATGAAATTAAGAATAAATACAATTGAAACAACAGAGCCAAAGGTCGAACCACCACACTGATATGCAAGTACAGAGATATTGTACATATGGAACTGCAGGACATCTCAAAGGCCCTTTGCCTTCACTTGCAAACAAACCTGAGGTCAAAAGAAGGGAAATAAGTGACTTGCCCAAGGTCACACACATCATAAGCAACAGAGAGATACCCCCGCCACACCTGCTTCTTGTACTGAGCAGGTATAGGGCTATGCTAATAGAAGTCAAGGATATATGCTATAGGGTAAATAGAATCAGGAATGAGACATCCGCAACTGATGTTTGAGTGACATTTTGGGAGATCTGAAAAAGGAGAGAAAGCTGCCAGCGTCTAGCAATGGGAGGAAAGGAGGATGCAAAAGAGCATGAGGTCTTGTAAATAGGAGGTCAGTTGAACTTGAGCTATGCCCTCTCAGCAAGCTCTGCTGGTCCCCCATAGACATTATCCATAGCTGTGAGCTCAAAATAATCAGATGTCTAGGTTTTTTCTACTGCAGCATCCTATATGTCTGGTTGGAAACAATGGAAAGAAGTTTCTGGAAATAATGGAAGGACCTTAGAATGTTAGCAATGAGAGGGATGTTAGAGTTACAGAACACAAAACATCAGAACTATGAGGGGCCTTAGAATCATAACCACATAATGTGAGGATTAGGAAGAACTATAAAAATCAGAGTCCAGGGATTCTTAATCTTTTTTTTTACCATCCTAGATGCTCTAAATTGACAGAAATTCTAAATGTTAGAGTTTAGTGAAAATAAAGATATGATTGTTAGTTTTTTTCCCCAGTCCACATATTCAAAGAGTATGTGAAACTAAAGTCATGGAACCCTGATCAAGTCCAAATCTTTCCTTTCAGGATAAGAAAATTGTGATCTAGAAAATTAAATTATTTTTGTTGTCCACAGTTTATTATCAGATCTGGGCCTAGGACCATGTTGCTTGATTTCCATTTCTGAGCTCTTTCTTTTGCACTGGGCTGAGGTAGCTTTGGCCAGTAGACAATCATATATATGGCCTCGGACACAGTAGACACTCAATAAATCTTAGGCATTTTTAATTCGAATAATGCCAGCCTTCTGCCATGGTCATGATTTTGGTTGACATTCTTTTTCTCCCACAGAAACAGAGGATTATGTAAATTTTCCCCAGCTTACAGACTGATTGGATTATCTTAACACATTCATATGGATAGTCCTTGTTATCATAAGAACTCCCTATGAGGAGATGGAATGAAGAGCCCCATCACATAGAAATCCCAACACATTAAAAGATAGGTAGAGGTGGAAGGAAGGAAATGATAGGTGGGTAGAGTAGAGATAGATAGATAGATATATAGATAGATAGATAGATAGATAGATAGATAGATAGATAGA
>JAQQSW010019094.1:0-11117 GCA_028646575.1 Pseudocheirus occidentalis | reverse complement strand
TTCATCTGGTTACTTAAAATTTACACAAATACTAAGTTAGATTTGGATAGTAGGATCACCTACCATTAAGAGTGAAGGCCAATGAGGTCTGACTCCAGTAATGACTATGGGGAGGGACTTCAGGTGGAGTTAATGACAATCAGACTCTAGTACTTCAGGTGGAGTTAATGACAATCAGACTCGAAGAGGTTATTAATAACCAATGGTTTGAGGAAATTCAGAGTTCCACCTTTTTCTAAAATTCCTATTTCAAAGTTCTATCTCTGAGGGTTAAACTAACTTTCTCCTCAAAAGTGATCAGACCCTACCCAAGCTAACAAGGAATTTAATCTAAGGAGGAGAAGCCCTTTGTGCTCTACATAGATTTTGGTGGGGATAAAAATTCTTTGATTAGATTGCCCAAGGCTGGACAATTTAGAATTAAATGACATAATTAAAGTTACATTTCTCCCTGCCCCCCCCACCCTCTTTGTAATATTAATTCCCTCTCATTTCCTGTTAACCAAACAGAGCTGATTGCCACCCTCAGGAAGACCCACTCTTCCAAGGGCAATTTATAAACTGTGAGCTTACTGCCTTGAGGAAGTTTTGGAATTTGATAGCATCACTGTTTATTAATAAAATGCTAGATTTATTAATAAAATGGTTAATTACCCACAAATAATGTCTCTCGAACTTTTCAAACTGATGAGGTGTAGGCTCTGGGACTCCCCACTCCCCTTTTTGGGCTCTCCTTGATCCTTTGAGGTACAGGCTCTGGGAAAGTAAACCTTCCCAGGGAAGACATTTGCCTGAGGTCATGAGCCTTAAGTTGTGGCTCTGCCCAAGTTTTTAGCCCCTTTTGTTCCAATAGTTTCCTACCCTTGAACTGGCCTGGCCCACCACTGTCTATGGTCTCCAGGTAGCCTCCAGAAACTTCCCACCCTTAATCACTCATTACTGGAGTCTGACCTCATCTTGACTCTTGAAGACCCTCCCTACTGGAGTCTGACCTCATCTGACTCCTCCTAAAGACCCTCCCCAGTCTCCTCCTCTGGACCACCCCTAGATTCCTCCCACAACCTTTCTGTATATAGAATCCCATCTTCACTTCACGTGGTGTGAGAGTGCCATAGAATGCCCTACCATACAGACTTACTCTGTGTGAGAGCGCCATGGGATAGCTTAGCACAGACTTACTCTGTGTGAGAGCACCATAGAACGCCCTAGCACACAGACTTGCTCTGTGAGAGCCTTGTGAAATGGCCTAGCACCCCATGTGGCGAACTTGAACTTTCAATAAACTTTACTTTTTCTTTGGCTGAGAAGACTTGAGTGGAATTCTTTCAGCAGGACCCAGCATGTTGGTATTTTGGGGTCTCAGGCAGACCTAACCCTCTTTGGGCACCCTCTTTGGGCACCCTCTTCAAAACCTCACATCATTTTTTATAACTGAGTAAAGGATTAAATGGAGAATGGTAAACCTGAGGCTGGGAAACCAACCAGCAAGCTGTTATAATAGTCCAAGTGTGAGGTGATGAGTGGTGCCATGGACAAAATGGCACCACTGTCAGGGAAGGGAAGCATCTATATATATATGGGATGTGTTGAGAAAGGATCAACAAGAGACTGGTTATGAGAGGGAGAAGTTGAGAGTGACATCTATGCTGAGGATCTATGAAGACTCTAGAGATTATCACATACACACATGTATATGTCATAATATGATACAAGTCACATACATACATGTATCCAGGTGAGTTGAAATAAATAGGGATATTAGTTTTGAGAAGAGAAGGCTTAGAGTAGTGATGAAGTGCAGGCTCTGGGAACCCCTTGAACTCTGATTGAATTTTCCCACTTGATGAAATATTTACATGAGGCCATAAGCCTTTCTTTGTAGCTAGGCCCAAATCTCCTACTCTTACTAGCCTAGCACTCCATTGTCCATCTGCTTCTCACAATCCAAACCAACTGTTACACCCTTGAACTGGCCTAGCCCACCATTGTCTGTTGTCTCCAGGTAGCCTGTAGCAACTTTACTTATTTACTGGAGTCTGACCTCATTAACTCCTTCTGAAGACCCTCCCCAGACTCTTCCTCTAGACCACCCCTAGATTTCTCCCACAGCCTTTCTGTATATAAGACCCCTTCTTGCCTCCCTGTGTGAGAGTGCTATAGAATTTTTTAGCACAAACTTGCTCTGTGTCCAATACAAGCAAACTTTTAATAAACTTTGCTTTTCTTTGGCTGTGAGAAGACTTGAGTCAAATTCATTTGGCAGGACCTGGTGTGTTGGTATTTTGGGGTCTGTACCTCAACATTTTATGGTTAACCTCTTCAGTAGGATATGATAGATATATCAGTCATTGACTACTTGAAAAGTTTTCGAGAAATATTGGGCTTATTCTGTTTGTTCTCACCGGGTAAAACATGGAACATGGACAGAATTTACAGAGAAGCAATTTTATATCTAATATGAACAATCTTTCTTAAAATTAGCTCTATCTGATGAGGTATAGGCTCTGGGATTTCGACCCCCCCCTCTGCCCCCCCGCCTTTTGAGCTTCCCATGTGAGACAGCCACACAGAATGCCCTAGCAGAGACTCAATCTCCTTAGGATAGCTTAGCAGAGATTTGCTCTGTAAGTCTATCCCATATCTTTCAATAAACTTTACTTTTTCTTCGGCTAAGAAGACTAGAATGGAATTCTTTCAGCAGGACCCGGTGTGTTGGTATTTTGGGGTCTCAGGCAAACCCTAACCCTCTTTGGGCACCTCTTCATATCCATGAGTGGAAAGCAATTTGGGTTGAGTGACTAAGAGACCAGATTATAAACTTGGGATTAAGAAATGAATAGGAAATGAGAAACTAGTGTCTATGAACCTAGATAACTTTTTTCTAGGAATGTGGCTGCAAAAGAAAGGAACAATACAAGAAGGGATGACTTTCTTTACATTGATCCTGTATTGACTATGTTCATTTATTCCCCATCTCTTTTGAGCCCCCTTTTAGGTGTTTTCTTCTCCCTTTAGAATATAATCATGTGTGTATATATACATATACAAATCTTATACAAATGTATATTTTATATCACTGAGGAAATGCATTCTGTTTGACTATGAATATTTTTTGATGTTGCAACAAATTTGTTTTACTTCTTTTCCCCCCCAGTGGAGTAGGAGGTTAAAAGGAAAGAAAATAGATTTAATTTTTTCTTTTTTAAAACAGATAAGTATGTGTGTTGGGGGAATGGCAATGTTATAGGAGTACCAGAGTTCGAATCTGACCTCAAACACTTAACACAAAAACTAGCTGTGCGACCTTGGAGGAGTCTCTTAACCCCAACTGTCTTACATTCCCATGATCCAACGTGGTGCCCCATAAACACTTGACTTGTCATAAAAATTCATTCATTTCTTGAACAGAAAATATGTTTTTCAAACATTTTTGAGAGTGGCAAGGTACTTTAAAAGATAAATATCACTAAAGGAAATTGAATTTCCAGTTTAGGAAGTTGCTTATCCCTTTTTTCCCCCCTTCTCAAAAAAAGGGGGCAAAGGTCAAACTTTAAAAAAGGCAGCCACTCTTATTCTTCCAAATACTCAACTTTTTTGTCTTTCATATCTGTCCATTTATTATTAAAAATTCCCCACAGCTACACAGGCTTTGAAGTTCTGGCTTTTCATGTTTCCTTTCAAAACCTTGACACTGCAGTCATGTATATCTCAGTGTTTAATTACCCCTGGGGTTTTTTTAAACAAGAAAAGAAGTGGAAAACAAAGGAATATACTAGATAAAATTCTTATCAGATGCAAATAGTCTGATTCACTGAAATTTAAACGATTTATAATTATTTTTCTTGTAATAAAAACTTGGTCAGTATAAATGTCAACTTTCTCCCTAAGATCTTAGAGTATGTGGATAATATTACAACACCATCTCTTAAGAAACAGCTAATTAATATAACATTATAGTATCAAAAATTATAATAGAAGGGGCACAGAACTGGAGGTCTAGAAGCCTTAGTCCTTCTTCTAGATTTCTAATTAACTAAGCTTTTAATCCTGTACTAGTCACATTATGTCGTTTGGCCTCAATGCATTGAGTACTAGTTCTGTAGTCCAGAAGATGCATTTTCTGGTGTTCAAATCTTGGCTTAGATATTTACTTGCTGTGTGATCCTGGGCAAGTCATTTAACCCTGTTTGCCTCCATTTTCTCATCTTTAAAATGATTTGGAGAAGGAAATAGCAAACCACTTCGCTATCTTTGTCAAGAAAACCCCAAATGGGGTCATGAAGAGTCGGACACAATTGAAATGCCTGAACGATAAAATTAATCAATGTAAGTCAATACACAACTAAGCTTTTTTAAACGCTTACTGCATGCCGAGCACTGTTCATTTTTAAGCATTTATTGAACAACTACCACATGTAGGAAATTTTGCTAGGTCTTCTGGAGACAAAGACAAAAATGAGACATGGCGCCTGCACTCAAGACGATTATAAGATCATAGACTTAGATCTGGAAAGGACCTCAAAAGTCATCTAGTCTGACCTCTTCATTCTATAGATGAAGAAACTGCAGTCCTAGGTAGTTACAGGACTTCGTATGGTTAGTCAAACAGGTACTAAATGGCACGGAGGTGGTACTACTGGGTTCTCTTACTCCAAATCCATGTATAAAACTAAATAAATACTAAAGCACATAAAGCTGAACAAAATCAGCTAGAGGCCTGAGTACTAACCACTTTCTCTTCTTTACATGAACTGTAAGCCTGCTTTTAAGCTCTAATATTTAATGATTCCAAATGTGGCACTGAAATTAAATAATACCGAAAAATACTGAGATTCAAAATGTAAATATCTTTCCTCATCTCTCCTTCCTTCCTGGCTTCCCTCAAGTCCTCCATAATCTTAACTACATTCTCTCTGGGATTATCTGTAATTTATACTGAATATATCTTGCTTGTACATTGTCATTTGCATGTTGTCATCCCCACTAGACTATAAAATCCTTGAGAGCAGGGAGTGTCTTTCCTCTTTTTTTAAATTTCCTTATAAACAGCTCCTATTGGCTTTTAGATGAGGGTATTTTTGTCGTCCTTTCATTGTTACTTTGTCCAATAAAATATAAATTCAAAGAAAATGGAAGAGAAGTAGTAGAAATTCCAAGCATTTTTTTAATAGAAAGAGAAATATATTGCCTATTGTAAAGAGTCATGCTAACGAAGGGCTTTCTTGGATAGTTAGTAAATACCTAAGCTGTACTCGCTCAATAAATTGTAGAGTCTTCGAAGAATTACAACTAGCAGAAAGTAAAGTACTAAGAGGCCATTTAGTCCAATTCATACCTGAACAAGAATCCCCTAACAATAAGCCTGTAAAGTGGTCATTCACCTTTTTGCCTGAAGAACTCCTGTGAGGGAAGGATTAGTCAGGGAAGGCAGCCCATCTCTTTAAGGCCTGGCTCTTTGTTAAGTTTTCCCTTATAATGGAGTCTAGATTCTATTCTTCAGTCAAATCTACCCACTGTTGTTGTTTAATCAAGATGGAATGTTTATTCCCTTTTCCAATTAAATAATATCTATCCAGTGCACCTCAAATCTCTTCTTTAGGCTAAAAAGTCCTTGTTCCTTTTATATATCCTTATATGGCATATATTGGTCCTTTCCAAGTATGAAGGACAACAGCTATATGGCACATTCTCAAAAATGTTCACTGTCCTAATGAAAAGAAATAATGGGTGTCAAATTCATGGATTTCTGGTCATCATATTTAATATTAAACTAAATCAAAAGTCAGAAAAGTCAACCTTAGAAAAATTTTGCAGTTTCTGAAATTTTCGAGGCATTCAGTTTACAAATATTTTGTTGTTGGTCAGTTGTGTCTTACTCTTAATAACCCCATTTGAGGTTTTCTTGGCAAAGATACTTGAGCAGATTGCCATTCCCTTCTCCAGCTCATTTTACAGATGATATAAGTAAGGCAAACAGGGTTAAGTGACTTGCCCAGGGTCACACAGCTAATACATGTCTGAGGTCAAATTTGAACTCAGGAGTCTTCCAGATTTCAGGTTTGGCACTCTATACACTTATCTACCTAGAGAGCCTTATAAATATAACTTATTGCTTTAGTGTGGAAGATAAAAGATAAATAGAAAAGTTTATAATTTGGGTAGTAACAAAAAAGGAGATTTCCAAACCTGCAGTGCATAGCTAAATATTTAGAGTAGTGTGCTAAGTAATGGGATTTGACTAAAGATTGATTCATTTAAAGCAAAGGTATGTATGTATACCCAGAAAAAAGTCCTTACTGAGACAGAGGCAAGGGCTACGTCTGGCCGCTGTTTTCACTTTGTAAGAAATATGTTGCCTCAGCTCCTCAGCTTGATGAATGCATGCAATGAGTCAGGAAATTCCAGGGGAGGCAAACTAAACAAACCATTAGGCCATGGGAATTCCATTCCTGGAATTCTCACTGTAAACAGAATCCCTTCTTTTCCAACTGTCTTAAGCTCTTAGGCTGTTCAAAGTTTCAAACCTGTTGCTGACTTTATTTTTTTAGCTGCAGTTTTAGTCACTTCTCTGAATTATCTCTAAATGTCATCAATATCAGAGAAAAAAATTATTTTTTTTAAGTCAAAGTTTCATCCATGTTTCAGTTACAAATAAAATGGTAATAACCAATGTAAAAACAAAACAAAAGGGCCCTTTTGAGTCACTTAGCTCAGCCTTCCCATTCTGCAGATGAGAAAACTTGAGTCCCAGAGAAGTTCCATCTGTGGACGGAAAGGATTACCGCTGCATTCTAGATTCTGTGGTTCTAGAGTTTCTGAATAGATCACACTAATAGGACCTTGGGGATCATCTAGTCCAAATTCTCATTTTAAGATGAGGAAACGGGTCTCAGAGTTGACAGAAGGAGATCAGGATTACACAACTAATTAATACCAGAACCAGAACTAGAAGTCAAGTCCTTTTTCTGGAAAATTTGTGACTCCATCACCACAGAGGTAGTCTTTTTTCTTTTTTTTTGCTTCTTGGAGGGGGGAGGGCAGGGCAATTGGGGTTAAGTGACTGGCCCAAGGTCACACAGCTATTCCGTTAAGTGTCTGAGGTCATATTTGAACTCAGGTCCTGTGCTCTAGTCACTGTGCCACCTAGCCACCCCTATAGAAGTAGTCTTGATAGAAGTCAGTATAGTTTTTTTGTATCGGTTTCTAAAAGCAAGCAAGCAAAATGAAATTCACTGGAGTTAATTCTACTAATAAGAAAGGTAGGAGAACAACTAAATTAAAACTCATTCATTAAACATCAGGAAATTAGTGACAGCCAGGTGCCACAATGCATAGATAGAGTGCCAAGTTTGGAGTCAGGAAGACCTGAGTTCAAATCCAACTTCAGATGCATATTAGCTGTGTGTTCTTGGCCAAGTCACTTTTTTTTTAAGATTTAAAAAAAAATTATAAATTTATTTTTATTTTTAGTTTTCAACATTCATTTCCACAAGATTTTGAGTTACAATTTTTTTTCTCTCTCTGTCTTTCCCCTACCCCACCCCAAAACAGCAAGCCTACTGAATATCCTTTCCCCAAATCTGTTTTCTCTTATATCCTCCCCCTTCACCTCCCTAACTTTCTAGCAGGGCAAGATGTTTTTCTATACCCCAGTGCCTGTATATCTTATTTCCCAGTTACATGCAAAAAACCCAATTTTTAAAATTTGTTTTTAAAACTTTGAATTCCATATTTTTTCTCTTCTTCCCTCCTTACCCACTTGCACTGGGAAGATAAGAAATTCAATATAGATTGTACATGTGTAGTTATCCAAATAAGTTTGATTTGGAGAGTTATAGGGAATGGAGACAGGAGAGATTTAAACACCACATCCAGGAACTATAACTGTGTTGATATGACCATAATTCACCATTGCTCTAGAACCAGAGGGTTGGGTGGGAAAAGGGGACATTCCCAAAGAGGTGATTGTTGAGGAGGTGCACTCAAAGGAGAAGGCAGTGAAGAAAAGCTTGGAAGTCACTTATCTGAAGAGCAAACCCCTGGGGTAGAAGTTCCCCCAGGGCAGAGTCTCTGTTAGGAAGGAAGGCCTGGGGATGGTGAGAAGTAAAGCATGTATGGGAAGGAGGGGAATTTTTTGAGATTAATGTTACTAATATAGGTTGGGCTGCAAAGCCAATGTCAAGAAGGCCTGGGTTTGAATCTTGCCTCAGATACAAGCTGTGTGATCCTGGGCAAGTCATTAACTTCTCTCAACCTTAGTTACCTCATCTATAAAATGGGGATAATAAAAGTATTTATGTCCAGCCTTGCTATAAGGATCAAATGAATATACATGTGAAGCACTTAGTAAACTTAGTAAATGTCTATAATTACTATTATTTACTATTATCATTATTTCCCACCCTGTCCACTTTCCTGGACTTCATTATCTTCAAAAATTCATCAGCAAGAATAAATAAGCTCTCAAGCTCCTCAGTCCAGCTTTCCTCTGCGCTCTTCCCTCTCCCCACTGGAGAGGGTGGAGTGTGGACATTGGAGAGCTCCTCCTCCCAGACCTCCCATCGTGTAAGATGGCACCCGAAGAATCTGCTCCATCATTTTGTACTGACTGCTTTTCTGGATTTCATGATTTCCATAATATTATTCTGCAAGATGAAATCAATTCTGAAACTGTTCTTTCCTCAGATCATTCCCCCCACCTGGCTGAAGAACTTGAACTTCTTCAGTGCTAGAAACTACCATGTATGAGGCATTGTGAAAATCTCCTAGGATACAAAAAGAGCCAAAAGAAATTCCCTGTCCTCAAGCAGCTTAGAGTCTGACAGGGGAAACAACACAGAAACAGAATATGTACAAAGCAGGCAATATACAAGATAAACAGGAAATAACTTAAAAAGGGGAATTTTTGGAATAAAGAGGGCTTACGGAAGGCTTTCCATCGAAGGTAGCAGTGGATAGGGTACTGTCCTGCAGTCAGAAAGACCTGAATTCAAATCTAGATTTAGACACTTACTAGCTGTGCAATGCTGATCCAGTTTTTTAATCTCTGTGTGCCTCAGTTTCCTCAGCATTAAAATGGGGACAATAATAGTACCTCTCTCCCAGGGTTATCAAACAAGATAATAATTGTAAACTTCTTAGCAAAGAGCCTGGTGATAGTATGCACTATATACATGTTAATTATTATTACTTTGCTGTCACTATTGTTTTCATTATTATTAGACAGCTAGGTGGCACAGTGGATGGAGGATTGGGCTTAGAGATGGAAAGGCTGATCTCACTGACTTCAAATCTGGTCTCAGATACTTACTAGGTGTGTGACCCTAGGCAAGTCACTTAACCTTGTTTGCCTGAGTTCATGTATAAAACTAACAGGAGAAGGAAATGGCAAACCACTCCAGTATCTTTGCCAGGAAAATGCCAAATAGCATCCTGAAGAGCTGGACATGAGTGAAATCACTGAGCGATACAAACAACACCATTATTGTTATTGTTAGGATCAAAATGTTATAACATTTGTAAGGCCCTTAACATAGTACCTAGCACATAATAATCACTACACGAATGCTAGCCATCAATAATGATGATGAAAATTATTCTTACATATTCTCCATACATGATTTTCCATCTATTGCCATAGACTATTCCCATTCTGGAACGTTCTCCCTCTTCATCACCTAATAATAATAGTTCTCATTTACATAGATCTTAAAAATGTGCAAAGGATTTTACATGAGGTTCTATCATTTGATCCTCGCAGTATTATTTGAACTTTGGAAGGAGGTGTTGTCATGATCCCTGAATTACAGATGAGGAAGCTGAAGCTGGAAAAGGTTAGGTGATTTGCCCAGGGTCACACAGATTGGATTAACTCCAGGCTCAGCACTCTTATCCACTAGCACTGAATCATCAAGCTGCCTCTACATTTTAATTTCATTCAAAATGTAGTACAGGAACTCTGAACTTCCTGTTCTTTCTTGATCTCCTCAGCTGCCGGTGCTCATCTTCACAGAATTCTTACGACTGCTTTTTATACATGTTTTATTTACTCATCTGTGCACATGTTTTTGCAAGCTCTTGACTTTTCATATGATCTTCCAACATACTATACATAAATTTGTGATGAAGAGAAAGAAGGAGCTCAAAAATGCCCTTCATACCAATAGGAAGTCAGCCTGTGATTTTGCCAGAGATAAAGCATGAAGGGTATGATAAAGATCTGGATGATAAAGGTATACCGTACTTATTCTCTTTTCAAATTAGGGAATTTTAAGGTTAATTGCATAAGGGCTCATGGTGAGATTGATGGATTAATATTTAGAGTAATGGTAAAAAAATTAGTTCACATCTCTATTATGCTTAAAATTTTATATATTTTAAATTTCAGAGTCCTTTCATCATAATCATCTCCTTAGGGAAGTACAATTACCATAAGTATTGCTATTCCCATTTTGAAGATGAATAAAGTGAGGCTTACAAAGCTATTAAGTGGCAGAACTGAGTTGAACCTAGCTGTAACGATGCCTAGTTCTGTGTCTTTCCCTATACCGTCCTGCCTTTCCTAGGGTTTTAAGACTTGTAAGATCAGAGATGCAGAGCTGGAAATGATCTCAGAAACCCTTCAATTAAATTCTTTCATTTTATGAGAGAGGAAATTGGGACTTCCAGATTAAGGGAGTTGCCCAAGGTCACACGCCGTATGTGCTCAACAGAAGAAGGATTTGAATTCAGGTCCTCCTGACTCCAAAGCCTGTGCTCTTTCCACTGTATCACGCATCATTTTCTAATCTGCCATTGCATCAAATTACCCTTTTTATGATGACTATGAAAAAAATATTAAAACCTACATCTCCCGTGAAATTTGAGGTCTGTTTTACATCATAGTTTTGCAAGGTGAGCTATCAATTATTTATTGATTATGGAAAATTATCAAATCATATGACAATTTCTCTCTCGATCAGTGATTTGTGGATCGCTGCATCTGAAATGCATGAGCCTTAAATAAAATAAGGCTGTGTCTAAGGAGCTACCCAAGTCTGAGAGCTAAAATGACATCTTTTGAATTTGTCTTGTTACCAAGTACTCTCCTCCCCACCCCCTTCTATCCCCTCTCCTTC
>JAQQSW010019093.1:0-11118 GCA_028646575.1 Pseudocheirus occidentalis | reverse complement strand
CATGTGGAGAGTTTGCTACATTTTGTGATCCAAAACTATACCAGCATATTCATAACCATGATGAGTGTTGTGAATATCTCATTATTGATACAACGTCCTTGTACCACTTCTTCTGACTGTGATGTGCATATATGTAGTTTTAGCCTTCTTAATCATATTTCATGTTTTTGTTTTTATATCAATATTCATTAGGGATATTAGTCTATAATTTCCTTTTACTACTTTATCTTTCCATATATTAGGCATCAAAACCAAATTTACATCATAGGAAGGGATTTTAAGGGTGTGTTCTTTTCTTATTGTCACAGTTTATGTAGTTTAGCAATTAATTGTTCTTTAAGTGTTTGATACACATGAATCCATCTGGTTCTGGAGTTTTTGTGGCTTGTTCAATTTATCCTTTGGGTTATTTGTTCTTTTGTCCATTTGGATATTTAATATTTTTACGTGTATTCATCAGTTTTCTCTAAGTTATAGTTTTGTTAGCATATAATTGGAGAAAAATGAAAAATTACTGCTCATAGCAATTGAAGATGTAATGGTCATTCTTTTTTATAGATAAAGACCAATTGTACTATATTCATCAAATGAACTTGCTATCCATTCATATTTAGAAATATTGAGGTCCTTTAAATAAAAGCTGAGATGTTGCCTGAATATTAAAGGTCACAATGTTTAAATTTCATTTTTAAATTGGATAAAATGTAGTTCACAGCTGTAGCTGGGAGAAAAAATTTTAAACAAATAAAATCTTCAATATACCTAGGGAAGGAAGGGAAAACATTGGTTGGGGAAAAAAAATCTTGACATCAAATATATTTGATTAAGGGTCCCACATCCAAAATATATAGGTCACAAATGCAAATTATGACCGAGAAAGGCAATATGGTATAGTGGGAAAAGTGCAAACCTCAGTTCCATAAACATGAACTGCACTGGATATTGGCAAATCACATAAGGTCTAAATTTTCATAGGTAACACTTTAGGACTCAGTGGTACAGAACTGGTGCTAAATTGCTAGTGGAAGGAGTTGCATCACTGGGCGGTCCCTAAAACAATGAAGTTGTAAATTAGTCCAGAAAAGTTCCCCAGTAGACAGGTGACCAAAGATAAAAATAATTTTAAAAGAAAAATTGTATGCAATTAACAACGTTATGAAAGATTGTTCCAAATATCTAATTATAAGAGATATAGAAATCAAGCCTACTTTGAGTTTTTGCCTTACACTCTGCAAATCAGAAAATACAAAAGATGGAACTGGACTATGGTGAAAGAACTATGGAAAGATAGGCCTGCCAGTTCACTGTAAATTGGTACAACCATTCCAGAGGGCAATTTAAAATTATGCTAAAAAAAGAATCAGAATTTGATGCACATTTTGATGCAGAGATCTCATTGCTGGTCATGTACCCAGTAGAGGCCCAGGACAGCTATAAGGGTCTTAACTTAGTGGGCCCCATGAATGGAGAACTTTGACTATTGTACTTTGTGTTCCTTGAGGAGGCCAAACCTCCTTAAGGATTTTTGGATGATTGAGTTACTAAATGATTGTTGTCTGTTGAAAACTTTGTGACCGCTATGGTGGAAACTATGTGGCCATTTTCTGTGATAAGTTGTTGTGAATGCTATATTTTGATTTTTTGCGATAAGCTATAACATTGTGAATGCTGTATTTTAATTCACTGTGAATGTTTTGCTTTGGTTTGTTGTAGAATAAATAGAGTGATCACTGTACTGTGTAACCAGAACCTTAAAAGCTGTTCACAGTAGCATTCTCCTGAAAGCTGCTGGTGCTTGGCTTTACAAGGGGATAAAAATTGAGGAATGATATAAAAGAGGGTAAATGGGAGGAGGGATAATCAGAAGCAAACATTTTTGAGGTGGGACAGGGTCAAAGAAGAGAATAGAATAAATTGGGGGTAGGATAGAATTGAGGGAAATATAGTTAGTCTTTCACAACATGACTATTATGAAAGTGCTTTGTATGACTATACATGTATAACCTACATCGAATTGCTTGCATTTTCAATGAGGGTGAGTGAAAGGAAGGGAGAGAATGTGGAACTCAAAGTTTTGAAAAATATTGTTAAATATGTAGGCATGCTTTTACATACAACTGGGGAATAAGATATACAGGAATAGGGGTATAAAAATCATCTTGCCCTAAAGGGAAAGCAAAGGGAAGGCAATAAGAGAAGGGAGGAGAGTGATAGAAGTGACAGTATATTGAGGGAAGGCATGATCTGAATGCATGCTAAGGTGAGGGAAGGGAGAGATCAGGAGAAAATTTGGAACTCAAAATCTTGAGAAAGTTAATGTTGAAAACTAAAAATAAAATTAATTAATAAAAAAATAAAGTTGTGATCTCCTGCCTGAGCATAAGGGAGCACTGTTCTAGGAGCAAGGGGCCTGGTCACTTGGTTTGTGTGTTCAAATGCTGGCAACTGGGAGTTCTAAGAGTCTGGCAGCTTACCTAATGGTGATCTGGGGTCCTAGAGGTGGTGTCTGACATTGTTGAAGCCAGGTGAAGCTTTTTTCTGCATGTCCCCATGGCTGCATTGAAGTACAGGGAGGTTTGGCTGCTAAACGATGCCTGCTTGCCAGGGGCCACACTGAAGCAAAGGAGGTCTGGTTTCTGGAGTACACTTGCCTCCCCAGAGATGCACCAGAATACAAGGAGGTCTGACCATTGCAGAACACTTATTCACCTGGGGCTGCACTGAATCGAATGGAATTCATCTACTGGGGGATGCCAGCTGTGCATGGGTGCACATGGTGGTTCTCCAAACTGGAGTCTGCTTGTCCCCCTGCCTATGCTAAGGCACATAGGGTGTCCTGGCATTGACATATCCCTGCTTCACCACTCTATGGTTCAGAATCTCCTGCTGGTTTGCTGAGATAGGGTTTGCTGCCAGCTTTCTGGGTCACTTCCTGCACTGAAAAGTACTTACATTTTACCTTAGTGAAATGGACTTTTGTTGCTGATCCACCAAATTTCCTGGGCTAAGAGACTGCTTCACCCAATCTTTCTGTGGGTCCCATTATTCCAGGATGTTTTCTGGGATGCTATTTTCTGGGTTTTTTTAAGAAGTCAAAACGGGAGAGTGATAGCAACTTATTGCTTACTCTGCCATTTTGGCTCCTGGACCAGAGGGCAAAGTGGAAATTGAAAGAATCTGCCTCCTGAAAGAGATCCCAAAATTAAAAGTGCCAGGAACATCATAGCCAAATTCCAGAGTTCCCAGGTCAAGAAGAAAATATTGCAAGCAACCAGAAAGAAACAATTCAAGTGTTGTGGTAATACAATCAGGATAAAGCATTTACATTAAAGGATCAGAGGAGTTGGAATATGATATCCTGGAAGACAAAGAAGCTAAGATTGCAATCAAGAATCACTTATACAGTAAAACTAAATACAATCTTTTGGGGGAAAAATGGATACTCAATGAGATAAAGGACTTTCAAGCATTCTTGATGAAAAGACCAGAGCTCAAGAGAAAATTTGACTTTCAAATACAAGACAAGAGAAACATAAAAAGGTAAATAGGAAAGGGACTTAATAAGCCTAAACTACATTCCTACATAGGAAGATGATATTTGTAACTCATAAGACATTTCTTCTTAATAGGGTACTTAGAAAGAGTATATATAGACAGGTGACATGTTTGAGTTGAATATGAAGGGATGTTATCTAAAAAATGAAATTAAGATGTGAGATTGGAATGTCCTGGGAGAAAGAGAAAGGAAGAGGTAAAATGGGGTAAATTATCTTACATAAAAGAAGTAAGAAAAAACTTACACTGGAGAAATAATGGGGGGAGGGAAGGGTAAGGTGGAGTGAAAGAAATTAACACTTATCAGAATTGACTCCAAGAGGGAATAATACATGCATTCAATTGAGTATAGATATCTGTCCCGCCCTGCAGGAAAGTAGGAGGAGAAGGTGATAACAGAAGAGGGTGATTGAAGGGAGGGCAGATTATGAAAGGGGGTAGTGTAATGGTAATGTAATTTGAATTTGAAGATCCCTTTGTGTTGGCAAAGGTAGGAGGTACTTAGCACTTAGTAATGCTCAAGTCTCTATTGGGGAAACAGAAGGTATGAACTCCTGTTTCCTGTTGCTGATATAACTGGAAAAGGTTGGCTGAAACAGGAAGCAGCTGATGCTGTGTGTATATAAGGAAAAGCCCCAGAGAGGGATAGTCAGAATTTCTTGGGACCAGCACCTGGAGTCAGAGCAGCTGCTGTTGAGAATTGAGAATTGAGAACTGAGGGAGATCTTTTTCTTGGAGCACACCCCATGGAGGGTGAAGAGGAAAGCCCTCTCCTCCAGGCTGAAGGGAATGGTTTTGAGTTTGAAAACCTGGATAGAGTGATTTTGATTCTATGAGCCAACTGAGACTTCTTCTGGGTCTGAGGGTCAGCCAGAGGTGTCAAGGGACTGAGGAAGCATGATTATGATGCTGATGGTTTCTTTGTGGCTTTGTTGGGCCTTGAATTCCTGGGCGCAGAGACTGTGAGGGATTTGAGATGGACTGGACACTCTGAACTTCAATATGGAATGGGAACTGCCTGAAGAACTGGACAAGGACCTGGAGCTGTCTGCCTTTGAAACCAGGTGACAGTTTGGTGAATCCATGTAGGATCTGGGACCACGGAAGGGGATCTAGGGAATCCAAGAAATCACTCCAAGTTAAGCTGAAAAAAAAAAGACTTTACTTAGATATTGTGTACTGACTAAGAAGATCATAATTTACTAGTGACCTAGGAGTGGAGGGTCTGTGTATTTTCTGATGATTGAATAGTGAATAATGAAGGTTGCTTGATTGACTAAATGATTGTACTTAGTGATTGAGGACTGAATAAGTAATTGATCTGTAACCTAGTATGTCCCATGAGTGGAAAACTTTGCTTATTGTACTTTGAGATTGAATTAAGGATTTTGTGAATGCTTTAGTTACTAAATGATTATTCTTTGTTCAAAACTCTGTGACCACTGTAGTGGAAACTATATGGCCATTTTCTGTGATAAGTTGTTATGAGTTCTGTATTTTGATTATCTGTGATAAGTTATAATATTGTGAGTGCTGTACCTTGATTTCTGTGAACATTTTGCTTTGATTTATTATGGAATAAACAGAGTATTCATTATGTTGTATAATCAGAACTTTAAAAGCTGTTCACAGTAGCATTGTTCCAAAAAGCTGCTAGTTAAAAGCAAAACCCTTTTGTGGAGAGATAGGGTGAAAGGACAAAGAGAAGAGAATAAACAGAAGGTGGTGGAAATAGAATGGAGGGAAATAGCAATAGTAATTGTGAAAAAAGTTTTAAGCAAGTTTCTCTAATAAAGGATCATTTCTCAAACATATAGTGAACTGAGTCCAATTTATAAAAATAAAAGCCTTTCCCCAATTGATAAATGATCAAAAGTATGAGGAGCTTTGAGATGAAGTAATCAAAGCTGTCTTTCTCTTATAAGGTGAATATATTTTTTCTCTACACATCCCTGCAACTATCTGTATCAGCAAGCACCATAGCATACCCAGGATGGCTGCTAGCACAGGTTCTTAGATCTGCTTTTCTTAAGGAAAGCAGCTCAAAATGGGTTAACAATCTTACTTTAATCAAACATATCATTTACCTATTCAGGGGAAAAAGTCAACACCCTGAACTTCAGAGAATGCAAACAGAATGCAAATTATAAACAGACAAAGAAACAGATCAGCAGACAGCTTCCAACTATCTGACTATTACATCCATACCTAGTTCATTACCAGAGAGGGAAGCACCAACATCTGGGTTTTTCAAAGCTGGGGGGCTCAATGACTTCCCAGAGTCTCATCGGGCCAAATCACACAACTCTTTCCAAAGTGAGCCCCAAAGCAAAAACTCCCATCAGGGCATACATAGCCTTCTCCTGGATCAGAGAATGTCACAGCCCTCTGGACCCACTGCCCAATCACAAAGTAATAAGGTGTGAGCATTCCTGAAGAACAAGCCTCCCTCCATAGGCTCCCTGTGACCACATTCAGCCTATCAGGGGTCAGAGTATACTTTCAAATCAGTGAAGGTTCTCAGAGCCACTTAAGCCTAACAAAGGGCCTAGGGGAAGGGAAGATCTTCAGATTCTCATAGCAGCTTGTCACCATGGCACTAGTTTCTCATTTACTTGTGGCCATTAATAGGTTCAAGCCTCCAAACATTGAATTAGAAGCAGACAGGAAACACTGTGTATACTCTCTGGTATGTGCAAATCTATATATGCTTAAAGAACTAGTTCATTTTGTTGCCCACACCTCCCCCCTCCTATTATATATTTGTTTAACAAAATAATTCAAGCAGGTTGTATTGCAAAACTGGATTACCTTTGTGCTCTGAATTAGACCTATGTTTATTTTAATCTTTCCAAATTCAGCAATCAATCCTCATGTGACATCAATTTCATGCTTTGCTGTGCCAAAATTGGCAGTCAATGTATAGTTAGGGTCAGCTTATATTCATTATCACGTTGTGTGTCACAGAATGATTTCTAAACATATGCTAGTGATGGCTCTATTTTTCTCCATTATTTAATCTCTTTTCTCATGGGGATGTATCTTAACTGACCGTAGTGATCTCAGTTTTGTTCATTGTATTATCAGCAGCATTCAGTGGGATTTTCATGCATAGGCAAAAGATTACGTGACCTAGCAAAAAGGACAGAAAAAAAGAAATGGGAAACCAGTAAGGCAATTGTCTAGAAATATGTTATTTTTCTTATCATTTGCACTATTATTCAAACAGTAAATTTCCCAAACCGCACTTCCAGAAAAGGCCAATAACACGAGACAGTAAAACATCAGTTTAATATTTGATGAAATTTTCCCACCTTCATCATTCCAAACAGATTTCATTTGAAAAATTAAAAGGATTCTCATTTGGACACAATAAATGAGAAATGTTTGTTTTAAACCCCATAACTCAGAAAAATAAGGTAGTCAATCTGTGAGAAAAGTTACCACTAATGAGTATACTAGCCTCCATCAGTCTCTAGTAGACAAAAACAGGAAAACTAATATGGGAAACACAGAACTTCTGGATAAATGTTTATTTTAGGCTGGATCATTATGCTCACAACAGCAAAACTGCCAAAGGAGAATGAATAACTTTCTTCTGCAGAGCAATGCTGATCGGGGAGTCTCTTATTTATGGGCATTTTACTTCTGCATGTTGGAAAAAATTTGTGGGTCAGATTGTACTATAATCTGCCTGAAGTACTGGACCTAGAGAACATTGAATAACTAGGTAATTATAATCATGTCCTGAAGCCTTAAGGAAAACACATTCTAAGTATTTCCCTATTCTCTCAGGAGTTGTTATGTCAGGCATCATGTGGAGGAACTGGTCATGTAGACATATTACTTCCAATTTCCATCTTCTATGCCATTTGAGAACCTTTATCTCATCACCCCAGACAAAAAATAATCTATATCTCAGAGATTATCATCTTTTACTTGCATGATATTTATCACATAGTAAAGAAGGCTCTGCTGTAGTAACTTGTGTAAATACTTTGCCTCCTCAATTGAACTATATATATCTGAAAATGAAGGCTATGAGGTCTATATTTTCTTGAGAATTCCACTGAGTTCTCAAATGCTTCTGGAATAAATGCATTAAAATGGACAAATAGACATCATACAGAGTTGTTCATTTCTTCAAGAATAACTTGAGTGATAAAAATGAAAGCAAATTCATTAAGTTAACTGATGACAACAAGACAACTAAATATAGCCAATAAATTAGAAAAGTGGTTAAGAACAAATACAGTGAAATTATTTCTGTTTAGAACCACTTAAAAGGAAACACATTTTACATTTATCTCCTCCAAGATAAACCCTTCTACATTTAGCTTTGATCCCATTTCTCGCTCATTTTCTCTGGAAGAGTGCTCCCACAATCATCTCTTCTCTCACTAATTGTCTTCCTTTCCCTATCTACTTGTTCTTTCTCCACTATATTCAAAAATGTTTAAGTATCCTCTATCCTTAAAAACCTTACTAGGCCCTACCATTCCCTCAAGCTGTTACCCTACATGTCTCCTCCATTTCTCAGTTAAACTCCTACAAAAGCTGTCAACATTCATTACCTCTCCTTTCACTCACTGTTCAAACCTTTTTAATTTGTCTTTTCTGCTCTTAAAATCAACTGACATTTCTCTCTCCAAAGTTACCAATGATTTCTTGATTTCCAAATTTCTTGGTCTTTTCCAGTTCTTGTTTTTCTTAACATCAAGGTAGCACTTGGGAAAGTTCACAATCTACTCCTTCTGAATACTCTTCTCTCTGGATTTTCATAACATAACCATCTCTTAGTTTTTCTCCATGTAGGAGACACATAATCTGAAAGACCAAACCTTAAACCCGATTCACTCTGGAACTCATAGATTGGACAATAGATCTCTGCCCTCCTAGCACAGAGTGAATGTAAATTAATTTAATTTAAATAATTTAATTTAAATAAAATAAAAGAATTTAAAATAAATAGCCATTTATTCATTTTAAGTTACCAATATCAAAATAATGTATCATAGAGATTTCTGGTAACCATGATGGAATAGTAAACCCTAAATGGTTGTAGCTCTCCCATATTTACCTCCAAATAACATGCCAGAACAAATCCTAGAATAGAGAAAAGATGAGGTGGAACAGTCTTTTAGCCTGGGACACTTGGAGGATCAGGGAGAAAGGTACATCTCACTTGGGTAAAAGGGGAGCATATTCCAGGACAAACAATTCCAGCAAGCCAGAAACAAGGCATATCTCAGCAAACCAGTGGGAGATACTAAGCTACAGTGTGGTGGAGCAGGTGAACTCCAGCACAAGGACCCCATGTGCCTCAGCATAACCAGGGGAACCAGTGGAGTCCAACTCTGAGAATGACCATCTGCTTCAGAACTGCTAGTGGTTGGGGAATCCTCGAGCAGTTGGGACTACACTTGCTTCAGTGTTACTCAGAGCAGGCAGGCATCTTCCAGTAGTAGGACCTCAGAATGCTTCAGTATTGCTCCTCATAGCATACTATAACAATCAAACCTCCAGGTGCTTCAGCACCACCCAGGGAAAATAGATATTCTCCTAAACCTGGACATCAATGCAGTTCACCAGTGGCCCTCACAGCATTCTATCAGAGCAGGACCTCCATGTACTTCAGCACATTCAGGGAAAACAGGCATCCCCTAGTGGCAAGACCTCCACAGGCTTCAGTGTAGCCCCAGAAAAACACTACTGGGCATCGGCACATGCAAAATAGCACCCCCTATGGCCTGTAGGAGCACCAGCTGCCCCCTACCCTAACCTCTCAACATAGCACCAGACACAAAGATCTCCTATGTTTCTCAGGGCAATAGCACCAGGTAAACAGCCAGGGCCTGTAGCCACTGGCAAGAGATACTTTGAACAGGTCCCTTTTACCCTGGGAACAGAGATAAATTTGAAAGAAAGGCAAAAAATGGGGCTACTAGGTGATGCAGTGAGTAGAGCACTGGATCTGGAGGCAGGAGGACCTGAGTTAAAATCCAGTCTCAGACATTTCATATGCTTATTAGCTGTGTGACTTTGGAAAAGTCACTTAACCCCAATTTTCCTCCTAAAAGAAGAAGAAGAAGGAGAAGAAGGAGAAGGAAAAGGAGGAAGAGGAGGAGGAGGAGGAGAAAGATGAGGAAGAGGAGGAGGAGCAGGAGGAAAGAAAGACAGGGAAGCCTAAGAAGTAATTACTGAAATAAATAACAATTTTAGCAAAATTGAATGACATAAGATAAACCCACACAAATCATCAACATTTTTTGTATCATCAATAAAATCGAACAATATAAAATATTTGGTAGTCTATCTTTCAAGATAAACCCAGGAACTATATGAACACAAGTACAAAACACTTTTCACAGAAATGAAGTCAGGGGGAGGAGCCAAGATGGCGGCGTAGAAGCAGCAAGGTCCCGCAGCTCCCACACTGCCACCCTAAACACCCATAAAATATGAGCCCAGACAAAGTCTAGGAAAGTCTAGGACTCTTAGACTCACAAAAATACAGAGAACCCATCTCTTGCTGAAGGCAGCTTGGCAGCAGGGACTCAGCGCAGCCACCAGAGCGAAGGCTGGAACAGCCTGAAGCCTAGACAGTGGCCAGTGGGAAGGAGGTGAGCCAAGCCCCGCAGCCAGCCTGCAGAGGTTCTACAGCCTCCAGCACCTCCACATCTGCCAAGGCATGAAGAGCAGGATGGGAGAGAGACAGCTGCACCACAGTGGAGCTGAGACCCAGCCAGCCCAAAACCGCAGCCGTTTGGAGCCTCCCAAACAGCAGCTTGAGTCTACTTCAAAGAAAATCAAAAGCACCGGCCTAGGGGGATCTTTAAATCTTCAGAAACGGTTAGTGAAAGTGAAACTTTGAAAATTAATTTGGGGGGGTAAAGCCATTCTGCCCCCGGGGCAAAGAAGAAGTAGGGGAAGGGAACTGCTGGATCCACCAGCGGCCCCCACCAGGCTGCTTCAGAGCCCCTGGCCTGCGGACTCAGGAGGGGGGCCGAATTGATTGATCAGGGCCAAGTGCTCTTGCGTTGAGTGGCCTGAATCCAGATCATGGTTTGAGTGGTGGTCCTGGGGTGCACTTTCAGCAAGCCAAAGCTGGGGGGAGTTGCAACACCCCCCTAATAGCACCGGCAGTTGGAAAAACCCCAGCGATTTGGAACAGAGCTTCACTCCCTGGAAGGAGAGTTTCACAGAGCTAAAAAAACCCAACCAATTAATTGACTGGCCAACATGGGAAAAATGAAGCAAAATAAAAACAATAAAACTCTAGAATCCTTTTTTGGGGACAAAAAGGGTCAAAGCATGGAACGGGAGGAAGAGACCGCAGAACTCAGAACTCCCATACCAAATGTTTCCAAGACAATTGAAGAATGCCTAGAAGCTATACATCAACTGAAAAAGGATTTTGAAAACCAAATAAGAGAAGTGGAGGAAAAATTGGGAAGAGAAATGAGAATGATGTGAGAAAATCATGAAAAGAGAGTCAACAACCTGACTGAAGAAAACAACACTTTAAAGAATAGATTATCTCAAATGGCAAAAGAGGCCCAG